>JBBPKD010000412.1:0-20787 GCA_038089075.1 Singerocomus inundabilis
GAGTTCGGCAGCGAAGACAAACGTCGGAATCGATCCACTCAGGGGCGGTAGAGGTGTCCACCATGGCAGAGTTGGCAAAGGCATGGTCCTTCGGAGGAAAATCATACCCTAGGGACCCGATTGGACACGGAGGGCAAAGAAGAACGGCAGGCGTACCTTCATTCTTGAGTGTTTTGTATACCTGACCTACGTAGCTCAAGGAAGGTTTTCCTTCAAACGCAAGTGCCCAGTTCTGGATGTACTTCAATATGTCGGACTTCACAGTGTGATTCAGACCAGGGATCTTGAGGATGGAAACAAGGTTGTCAATGAACTCCCTAGAGGTTACTTCAACCAAAAAGTGATCGCCCCCATTCTTGACGCATATATCCGTAAGCTGCGGATGCAGGTGAGAGACCCGTGTCGAGCAATGGTGGGTGCACTCACACCAAGGGCAAGGATTTGAACATTCGGGTTCTTGTGGTTGAGACGGCGCTTGAGCGCGCGCATGGCATCCCTTGCGGGGGCCGACTTTGAGCGGATCTGGTCGCATATTTCAAGATTGAGTGCCACGTCCTCAGCGCCGGCTGGAATGAGCTCGGAAGTCGCCCTGTCTGAAGTAGGACAGTGTCAGCGGGCTGTCGACGGCGACGATGAGAGAAAAGTCCTCACCGACGGCGTCGTCGATCTGAGATGTTCCCCAGAGCCAGCTGGTCAACGATGCCATCCTGCTTTGGTGGTCGTAGACCTCGCTAACTCACAGCCGCAGTCTGCCGTCGCCACATAGCTCCGGTTTTCCAGCTCCGACGTAAAATAACTGTGCCGATGAAGCCGGCGCTCAAATCAACCCCCAGATTGCAGGGTCTTTTTGCCTTTTTGGTTGCTTTGTGTGACAGTGTGACCCGAGTCACTCCTGCCAACACGCTCGTGAATTGTGGCGGAGTTAGAACGTGCGACTCATTCACAGGTTGTTCCCAAACGACCATCGTCTTCCGGGACCGGGTCAACAGCTCTCCTCGCCGTGCACCCCAACGACCCCCACAAGGCGCTCTTTTGAGCCCCTGGAATCGTGCAACGCTACAGGAATCTCGTTCGCCCGTTTTTCCGCGGTTCTGTCCGTCTTTTTTCGCCTTTTCAGCCGGCTCAACAGCCCTACATCAAAGTCTAAAAAATCGCAGATACTCGACGTTCCTATTTGCAAATATACTTACGACCCTCCCGATTCGCGTTAATTCACGTCCTGGACCTTCTTTCCCCTCCTTTACAACAGATTTTCATACTAGCCGGTTCAGACGCGCGCTCAGCTTGTGTCATTCTTCTCAGTCATGCTTGGTCACCAGTTCGCGTATTCAGCGGCTCCCATCCGCAAGGTCAAAGAGGTTCAATTTGGCATCCTCTCCCCAGAAGAAATCGTGCGAGCCATTCCCCCAGCCGTTTCCTGCCACAGATTATTGATCACCCGTGTTTCTCACAGAAAGCCTATTCTGTGGCCAAGATTGAACACCCAGAGGTCATGGACGAAACTACCCATAAACCTAAGCTCGGTGGCTTGATGGACCCCCGCATGGGTACCATTGACAGAAATTTCAAATGTCAAACCTGCGGAGAGGGTATGTCTGAGTGTCCTGGCCACTTTGGCCACATAGAATTGGCTAGGCCAGTCTTCCATCCAGGTTCGTCCCATCACTAGTTTGCCTACACGTGATAGATTTTGATGCTGTACAAGGTTTCATTGTCAAAGTGAAAAAGATTCTCGAATGTATATGTGTAAACTGTGGGAAGCTTAAGGCTGATATCGTGAGTCGCATCTAACTCTACTCGTTTCGCACCCCACCTCCCAATTTTCTGGGGGCTCTCTCCATAATCCATTGGAGAACCCCAAACCCGCACCACGGCAGTCCCTCGAGCTCTCGAGGCGTTTGACCTGCTGTGGCGTGGCTAACGCGCGTTTTCGGTCGCTTGATCGCCGCGTAAGCCATTGCAAGCGCCCAGTGTTGGTCGGACACGAGGTGCGTGGTGAAATGGGGCGCTGAACGAGGAGTGCGAAATCAAACCGGTGATCACTGTTGGTATGCTGACGGCATACCCATGGTCCCGATTCCTGTGCCACTCTTGCCTGTGACGCAGGAAGAGATGTTGCACCTTGTGGCCTAGCATATGCATCAATGATGTGCTTGTCCCCTGCCTCCTTGTGACGCTTTTTTTTGTCGTAGTAGTGACCTTTTTGCGCACGTCGCATCTTTCTTCCAGATGTGATTACTGACGTTTTTTGTCCCTGCATCCCTTGAATTGTCGTGTCGGTGTCCCTTCAATATCATTTGCGTTTTTCAGTCCGACCCCAGCTTTGCCGACAAAATACGGCATGTTCGCGACCCCAAAGCGCGGATGGCTGTTGTCTGGGCGCACTGCAAGACAAAAACGGTCTGCCAAACTGATGATGCTAAAGAGGAGGGCATCGAAGGGGATGTCGATGAGCCCAAGAAAGGGCATGGTGGCTGTGGACACATTCAACCGGCTATTCGAAAGGAGGGCCTCAAATTGTTCGTCCAGTACAAGCGGCCCAAGGACGAGGACGAGGTTCGTATTAGCAACGCAGCGTGTCGAGGACCTCCTTTGTTAAATTTTTTTACCCTAAATGCATATAGGATATTAAGTCGTTGCAATCGGACAAAAGGCTGTTTACGCCTTCCGAAGTGTATACGACGTTCAAAAAGATGTCCGATTCGGATCTGCATTTGATTGGGCTTTCGGACGAATACGCGCGACCCGAATGGATGATTCTGACTGTGATGCCCGTACCCCCACCTCCTGTTCGCCCGAGTATAGCGGTGGACGGAGGTGCAATGAGGAGTGAAGATGACTTGACGTATAAGCTCGGAGATATTATCAAAGCCTCTGCAAATGTTCGACGTTGTGAACAGGAGGGGGCTCCTGCACATATCATCACCGAGTTTGAGCAGCTGCTACAGGTAAGTCCGATGAAAAATATCTACCATCTCATTGTTGACGCGGTTATGCGATTGATTTTTCGACGGGAAGTTCCACGTCGCCACATACATGGACAACGATATAGCCGGCATCCCACAAGCGCTGCAGAAGAGCGGTCGCCCAGTGAAAGCTATTCGTGCGCGTTTGAAAGGAAAGGAAGGTCGTCTCCGTGGCAATCTGATGGGGAAACGTGTCGACTTTTCTGCGCGGACGGTCATTACTGGCGATCCAAATCTGGAGCTAGATGAGGTTGGTGTGCCAAGGAGCATCGCCATGAACTTGACGTATCCTGAGCGAGGTATGTGTGGCCTGCTGATGTGATAAAGCTTAGAAGTGGGTTGATGTACGGGTTATAGTAACGCCGTATAACATCGCTTATCTCCAAGAGCTTGTGCGGAATGGTCCTTCAACATATCCTGGCGCGAGATATGTCGTTCGGGACACTGGTGAACGTATAGATTTACGATACAACAAGCATGCGGGTTCCTTCCTTCAGTATGGGTGGGTTGTTGAGAGACATCTCAAAGATGGAGAGTGAGTGATCTCGTTTCAAGTCGTAAGCTAGTGTGGGCTAACATGGTAAACCATCACCAGCTTTGTCCTTTTTAATCGACAGCCTAGTTTGCATAAAATGAGTATGATGAGTCATCGGGTGAAATTGATGCCGTATTCTAGTGTGTTTTTCTCCTTAATAGGAGGGACCTAACTTATGTGTGCGGCTCACAGCATTCCGTTTAAATTTATCTGTTACACCACCTTACAATGCAGACTTCGACGGTGATGAAATGAACATGCAGTACGTCCACGTAACTTTATTAGATTGTTCACTTGATGTATCCGATACTAGCATACCCCAGTCGGAAGAAACCCGTGCTGAGTTGAGCCAAATAGCCTGGGTCCCACGTCAGGTCGGTAATTCAGCTTAATATCACCTTTGAGCGTAGTACAAACTTCCGCAGATTATATCTCCGCAAGCGAACAAGCCCGTCATGGGTATCGTACAGGACACGCTGTGCGGAATCCGCAAATTTACCCTGCGAGATACGTTCTTGGATTGGAATCACGTCCAAAACATCCTTCTTTGGGTCCCCGACTGGGATGGCAGCGTCCCGACCCCTGCCATCATCAAGCCTAAGCCTCTTTGGACAGGGAAGCAAATCTTGAGCATGGTCATTCCCCGAGGCATCAACATTCACCGCGCTCCGGACCCGAAGTCGTCAAATCCTGTCTTTGACGACGGCATGATGATCGACAACGGTGAAATCTTGTTCGGGATCGTGGACAAAAAGACTGTCGGCGCAACGCAGGGTGGTCTGATTCATGTGGTCTTCCGCGAGAAGGGCCCAGAGGCCACGCGATCAGTATTCACGGGAATTCAGATGGTTGTCAATTTCTGGCTCTTTCACAACGGTTTCAGTATCGGCATCGGTGACACAATTGCTGGACCCAAAGTCATGAGTTACATTACTCAACGTATAGGAGAGAAGAAGCAACAGGTCGCAGAGATTATCGACGACGCTTACCATGACCGGCTCAAGCCCATGCCAGGGATGACGATTCGAGAGTCATTCGAGAGCAAGGTCGAGCGAGAGCTCAACCGTGCGCGTGACGACTCTGGTCAATATGCTCAGAAGAACCTGAAGGAAGACAACAATGTCAAGCAGATGGTCACCGCTGGTTCAAAAGGTTCTTACATCAATATCTCTCAGATGTCGGTATGTGTAGGGCAGCAGAGTGTGGAAGGACGTCGTATACCTTTCGGGTTCCGTCATCGGACGCTGCCGCACTTTACGAAGGACGACTTCAGCCCTGAAGCGAGAGGGTTCGTGGAGAATTCCTACTTGAGAGGGTTAACGCCTCAAGAATTCTTCTTCCACGCCATGGCTGGTCGAGAGGGGTTGATTGATACGGCAGTCAAGACGGCCGAGACTGGTTATATCCAGCGACGTCTTGTCAAGGCGCTGGAGGATGTCATGGTTTGCTATGATGGCACCGTGCGGAACTCCCTGGGAGATCTCATTCAGTTCATCTATGGCGAAGACGGCATGGATGGGGCGTTCATCGAGCGGCAAAAAATCGATACATTCGGGATGTCGGACAAGGAATTCGAACACAACTACCGGGTAGACGTGACGGACAAAGAAGGAGGGTTTCTACCAGGTGTTTTACAGATTGGTATCGACGACAGCTCGTTGGATTTGCAAGTTAAGTTGGATGAAGAATACGCGAGGCTTGTACAAGATCGCCGTGACCTGCGAGCATTCATATTCCCCCGCTCGGACAATCTCACACCGCACTACCTCCCTGTTAACCTCCAGCGCATCATCCAGAACGCTACGCAGATCTTTCATATAGATCGGCGGAAACCTAGTGACCTCGAGCCCTCGTATATTGTCGATGCTGTCCATCAGCTCACAGAACGCCTTGTAGCTGTCTCTGGCGATGACCCGTTGAGCAAGGAAGTACAAGTGAACGCCTCGCTCACCTTCCGCATGCATGTACGTGCCACGCTAGCGACACGGCGTATGCTAGAGCAGTACCATCTGAATCGGGAAGCGTTCGAATGGGTGCTTGGAGAGATTGAAGCGAAATTCAACCAGTCGCTCGTGAACCCTGGCGAGATGTGCGGCACACTTGCTGCACAATCAATCGGAGAACCCGCTACCCAGATGACGCTCAACACGTTCCACTATGCTGGTGTTTCCAGCAAAAACGTGACTCTCGGTGTGCCACGTCTGAAGGAAATCATTAACGTTGCCACCAACATCAAGACGCCGTCGCTCTCGGTCTATCTGGAACCGGAACTTGCAGGAAGTAGTACGCTGGCGAAGAACGTGGAGCAAGAATTAGCATATACGTCGCTCCGCACCATTACCTCTGCTGTGGAAATTTGGTATGATCCTGATCCTACGTCAACCATGATCGAGGAGGATTCCGTGTTCGTGGAATCGTTCTTTGCGATTCCCGATGAAGAGATCGAGTCGAAGTTACATCTTCAGTCCCCATGGCTACTTCGGTTGGTGCTTGACCGTGCGCGGATGATAGACAGAAAGTTGACCATGGCATACGTCGCTGGTCGGATTGCGGAGAGTTTCAAGACAGACCTGTTCGTCATCTGGAGCGAGGACAACTCCGAAAAACTTGTCATCCGGTGTCGTATCCTTGGTGGGTCAGACAAGGACGAGGATGGCACGGGCTCTATGGAAGAAGACATGTTCCTTCGCCAACTGGAGAACACGATGCTCAACTCAGTCAGCCTTCGTGGAGTACCTAGCATTCGTCGCGTCTTCTTGCAGGAACACGACAAGGTGTATCATAATGAAGAGGGTTCCGTTAAGATGAAAAAGGAATGGATGCTGGAGACGGACGGTGTCAACCTTAAGGCGGTCATGTGCGTTGATGGTGTCGACTTCACGCGGACATATTCGAACAGCTGCGTGGAGGTTTTCGACGTGTTGGGCATCGAAGCCGCACGCGCAGCCATCATGAAAGAGCTGCGTGGTGTCATCGAATTCGACGGTGCGTATGTCAACTACAGACATCTCGCGTTGCTCTGCGACCTCATGACGCACCGTGGCACACTGATGGCTATCACTCGACACGGTATTAACCGTGCTGACACCGGTGCTCTTATGCGCTGTTCATTCGAGGAAACGGTGGAAATCTTAATGGAGGCCGCGGCCGTAGGAGAGAAGGATGACTGCCACGGTATTGCGGAAAACGTGATGTTTGGGCAATTGGCACCCATGGGAACTGGTGCTTTCGACGTTGCGCTGGACATCGACATGCTCAAGGACGCCATTGTCGATCACCGCCTCCCAGTCCAAAACATGCTCGCAGCACACGCGGACGGTGGTATAACACCGGGACAAGTGGCAATGACGCCATACGACACCAACTCTCCTGCGTGGTCCGAGACCGCCTTCAAAGGCGAGTCCGCCGCGTTCTCGCCGCTCGCTGTTCAAGGTGGTGAAGATGCTGCAAGCTTCTCGTTTCTTGGGTACGGGCAAAGCCCGCTCGGCGCCGGTGGCATGTCGCCTGCTGGACCTGGATATAGCCCGAGCTCTCCCAATGCATACTCCCCCACGTCTCCATATGTTCCTCAATCTCCATTCGGCGGTGCCACGTCTCCCTTCGGAACATCACCGTATGCAACGTCGCCGTTCTACGACCGAGGCAGGGCACCCACTTCGCCGACCTACTCGCCTACATCTCCCGCGCTAAATCTAACATCTCCGGGATACTCACCTACGAGCCCGAGATATTCGCCCACGTCACCCTCGTTCTCACCAACGTCGCCTAGGTATAGTCCTCAGTCGCCATCCTTCAGTCCTACCTCGCCACGGTACTCGCCGACCAGTCCGTCATTCAGTCCCGCATCACCGAGATGTGAGTACACTCGTTTCGTTTGTTGTGACCAATTCGCTGACATATCCGTAGATTCTCCAAGTATGTATCTTTACCGACCCGTTTATCATTCGCTGTTGACATTTTTATTCCCGTGCCGCTGTAATTATAGCCTGTATGTTCCATTATCACTTTCTGGATTTCAGCGCTAACATGACCAACAGCCCCAGCTCACATGTCTCCCTCCTCGCCGAAGTATTCTCCTACTTCCCCGACATCACCCTCGTCACCAAAATATTGCAAGTATTCATATCTTCGCACAATTAATAGACTCACATTTTCATAGCTCCCACCTCCCCTACATACTCCCCAGCTTGTGAGCTTTTCTTCATAATCCATCGTCTCCTTTTGCTCATGTATCCGGTCCACCAGCTCCAGCGTACTGTAAGTATTTAGTTACAGATGTGTTCGGACCGCTGACGGTCAACCCTGTTAGCCCCGGCGTCTCCAGCATACAGTCCGACATCCCCACAGTGGTCGCCTTCTAGTCCCGCCCAAAACGGATCTACTGCGCGTTCTCACTCCTACAGCACATCACCTTCTTGGGAGTAAGTTCCCCGCACACATCTGGTTGATTTGTTGTCGAGTGCTGGTTAATTGTCGATTTGTTCCTGTGTTATGGGACCATCGTCATTGCCAGCTAGCATTCGAGTTGTTGGGATGTCGCGATATCTAGCTAGTCTTGCCTCACTTTTGTCGTCTTTTGATTCTCTCTGTTTTTGTCCTCCTTCATGTCTAGCAATTCCATGTAGAATCAGCATACAATTTTCACTATACGAGCTAGGTTTGCATGTGTCATTTTGAGGTGTGAAGTGGCTTCTAATACGCTTGTGTGTCCTGGTTCTTGACCTCATCACTACACCACCGCGCTTTATATTCTATTGAAGTTCACCGGAATGTCTTCCACACCATCCCGTTCTCTATGCTCAAGGCCGTCGCGTCGAACCAACATCACGCACCCATGGACCGGGCAGTCACGCTTGGCAACGACGCGTCCAGGAACTGCTCGCCCACTAACTGCCGCATCAACGAGACATGATGGTAGCTATATTATCGCTCTCCTCGAAAGTCGTGGGGTCGCGCACGAAGTGGGCATCGCGGCAATGGATAAAGATACGGGTCGCGTGATGCTCGTTCAGGTAGGATTGGAACTGTGCCTCCCCAACTTCTTCATCGTCAGATCCTAACGTGCGTCGGAACCTTCTATTTGAAGCTGGCAGATTGTCCAACGTATGTCAAGACGTTGCATCAAATGCACATTCATTATCCCTCGCTTGTTCTTGTCCCCGATACGTTTATCGCGGCTACGGATGTGACATTAGCGTCTGCTGGGAAGAAGCCACCAACTACGTCTCTGTTGGTTCAGTTCATTACGGAAGAGTTCCCAAACATACCGGTTGAGCCAGTACCCAGAAAGTATTGGAACGACGGAGCAGGTGTGTTTATCGGGCATTAGTGGCTGTTTGATCATAACCAAAGCAGGAATGGACTTCATCACCCAATTATGCGCCGATAACGACGAACGGGCGGCTACTATCGTCTCCGTGTCAGACAAGTGCAGTGTATATGCTCTCGGATTTGTACTCTGCACTAATACCGACGTGTGATAGATACTACGCGCTTTCTGCTGCGTGCGCATTGTTCAAACATGCTGAAAATCGCTTGAATATCCGTTTTTCTGCCAATTCACTTCGCATACGCTACGCATCTGTTGAGGGTACGATGCTGATTGACCCCGAGACAGCGAAAAATCTGGAGCTGGTCAAGAATGTTATGCGCAAGAAATCCTTGCACACACTCTTTGGGTAAGACAGTATTTCTGGTGACTTGCTGATCGAACCTACGCAAATAGTGTTCTCGATCACACGTTTACTGCCATGGCATCTCGCTTATTGCGCACGAATATCCTGGCTCCGCTGACAGGTACCTCAATTTCCACTTGAGCTTTCGGCGATACGATGAAATACAACTTCACAGGTACCGAGGCTATCAATGCCCGTCTTGACGTTGTAGCAGGTAATCTAATATTTCGTTGTCCTACACTTTTATTCTCATCCATCGCACAGAGCTAGTACAGAACGAAGATCGATTCTCTGACATACGCAATGCGCTCAGGCATCTCAACAAGCTAGACTTTGACAAGTTAATATCATCGGTAAGAGGAACTAGTTCCTAACCCTGGCAGCAGTTTATACTCTAGATCGTTCAGCTTGCAGCATTCGAAGCGCGCCCATCGAATTCCACCAAGTCGGTGTCTACTCGTGTTTCCCAGATTCTTGCTCTCCAGAATGTCATTCGAAGCCTGCCTTTCCTTCGGAAAGCACTGGAAAATAGTAAATCTCAGCTCTTGCAAATCACACATGAGGTTTGTAAGCATAGTTGACACGGATGCGATACCCATTTAATAAAATTCCAGATGATCTCGGACAACCGTCTTGCGCTTATCGCTGACCTCATTACGGATCATTTGAATGATGGAGTCGGTCTCAACAAGGTTTAGCATGAATGGAGTGCCACTCCGCATGCTGATATTATTATTACGTGCAGGGCGGGCTTGCAGCCGTGAATGCTAGAGTATATGCGGTAAAAGTATGATGTCTCACGCTTGTGTTCAATAAAGTCACGACATCCTCGTTCTAACTTCTAGGCTAACCGCAACCGTCTACTCGATGTGGCGCGAGAAACCTTCAAGGAGAATGTTGGCGATATATACCAGCTGAATACCGCACTATCAGAGAAGCACGAATTACCGATCACACTAGTCTACCAAGAAAGCGGTTTTGTCTTTGCATTGAAGAAAGACCAGGTGGAAGGAGAGCTTCCTAAAGGCTTTTTGAATGTCTCAGCACAAAAAGGCAGGTGGACATTCTCGAGCATAGAATTGGTATGTAAACTCCTGTCTCGTTTTGGGATGGCTGATATGCTGGTTTTTTTTCTAGAAGAAGATGAATGCACGGATGAAGGATGCACTAGATGAGACCCTGGTTCTTAGCGATAAGTAAATGCTTCTCTGCCAGGCATAGATGCGCTGAATAACTACGCTAGAATTATTCAAGAACTGGTGGCTGAGGTGTTGTCGCACTCTGGCGCTCTGTACAGCGCGTCTGAAGCAGTAGGTATTCTCTCTTCATCCTACCACTAATTCTTCACTCCGACAGGTGGCCCTGATTGACCTCCTCTGGTCGTTTGCTCATACTTCTATAAGTGAATATTGATTGGATGCATAACTTAATGCTCATTGCTGTTGCAGTGAGAAATTATGGTAATATTTATGTTGCTGTTGCGAGTGGGATAAGCTAAAGAGCCCGCGCGATCGTGTAGTCCGCCCAGAGTTCACAGGTACACTTGCGGTCAAATCGGGTCGTCACCCGATTCTTGAGACTGTACATGCTGCTGGGACATTGGTTGCAAACGACATCTATTGCTGTGATGCATCTCACTTCCAAATGATTCAAGGGCCGAAGTGAGTGACCTCCCTGTAAGAAGGAGTAGCTGAATCCTTTGTCGCTAGCATGTCTGGTACGCTAAAAATCGGCAACGGGACCACCTTCCTCACGTGTATTCAGGGAAGAGTACCTATCTTCGTCAGACCGGCCTGTTGGTCATCATGGCGATGTGTGGTTGCTTTGTTCCCGCTGATTATGCAAGCTTTCGGTAGGTCATCTAATTCGAGGTCACGTATAGTTTCCAAAGCCAAACATACTTTCAGTATTCATGATGCCCTCCTGTCTCGTTTGTCCAATGATGATGACATGGAGAAAAGCCTCAGCACATTTGCAAATGAGATGACATCCTCAGCGATGATATTAGGAAAGTGACTTGGTGACCCAATCTTCGCGGGAAATTGGGCTCATGATGAATAGGCCTTGCGACGCCTAAAACACTTGTCTTAGTGGACGAGTTGGGTCGTGGAACTTCACCTTGCGAGGGCGTTGGGATCGCACACGCCATTGCAGAAGAACTTATCAAGATCAAGGTGGGTGTAGGGTTGACGCTCGACCTTGCTGACCCCTTGCATAGTGCTTTGCGCTGTTCGCAACGTCTGTTTTCCTTTCTTCAACTCGAAATGCCCATTGTCGTTTCACACTTCCCCTTAGCCACTTCCATGAATTGTCGACAACACTCTCCCGGCAACCCTCGGCAGTGAAGTAGGAGCCAGTCCAGATGCATGTGTTGTAGCTACCTGATCTTTCTCTCAGTCTACATCTTTCCGTTCAGGTCAGTAGCCCTCGCTTTTCAACCTGTCGTCACAGCAAGGATCTTTTGTTAGCGCACTCGGAAATCGGCGTCTAGCCTTGGGATGGTATTTAAGTACAAGTAAGTCATTTCCACGTAAGCTGCGCCAGTGCATCAGACTAACTCGACATAGAATAATGGATGGTGTTTCAGGAGATCTGGATCACTATGGTTGGTTCTTGTTCATCGAGGCGAAGTCGACTTGCTACTACGATACCAACACGACAGGCCTCGAGCTTGCTGAACTTGCTGATTTGCCCAGCGACGTTTTAGAAGAAGGTAGGAGGGTAGCCAACGCATTGGCTGACCTACATGCCCGAAGCGAAGAACAAAGTCAGACTACTATTACGGCAGTGCGCCGCCGCGCCGTCGTGAAGGTGCGCCTTGCACTCCTCAGTCCTTGTGTTCAAACCAGTCGGTGGGTATTTGATGGCTTACCCCAGCTGCGCTCGCAACTCACACAAGCCTTGGACCACTCCACACTCCCTGAGGAAGAACTGGTGGCGTATCTTGCCCGGTTTCAAAAGGATGTTATTCAGGTTTTCCACGAGACTAGAGTTTAACCATTTCAAATTTTCCCACCTTTGTTCTCCCACACTAGTTCGTTACGACGCTATTATTTTTCATTTCCCCTCCGGACGGAACCTGGACGGTTTCGGCGTTATCACGCGGGTATGCGATAAGGGCCGGCATCAGATACATTCGCATTGCCTGGATTACAGCACTCAGGTCTATGGCTCATATCCAGCGTAAGCCCCGATTGGGTGGCGCGCCCACACCATATCTACACCTGGAATGTGCTGCACTGGCCGCAGCGCTTCCTCCCCTCACCTATCCCTTCCAGCACTGGGTATTCAACGTTGACTCCTCTTCCTTCAGTCACTTTAGATATTTAGACAATGGGCAACTGCGTTTCGTACCTTCAACTCACGCAGAGCACCACCGAATGCCACTCCGAGAAACGTGGTGTAGCTTTGGAACTGCCTTCATGCCCTGCACTCCCTATCCAAGAGCCGACACAGTCGTTTTGGACGTTCCCACCGTCACCCATCGCCAGCCATACTTCTAATGACAAGCTGCCTTCTTACGCCGACGTCGGCAAGTACCCTTTGTATTGGAATACTTCTGTATTCATGCTCACCCATGCACCACGTCGTAGTCATCATTGGGTCCGGAGTATCTGGCGCATCGTTTGCAAGAACCTTGCTCGACATTGACCAGGAGCGAAATGACAGTGGTGACCCATTGAAGGTCGTCATGTTGGAGGCGCAGGAGACATGTTCTGGGGCGACGGGCAGGTGGGTTGAGGCGTGACTATTCGTCATGGGACGGCACTGAAAGGAAAGGTGCTGTGATTCAGGAACGGAGGACACATCAACCCACCCCTATACCACGATTATGAGGACTTGAAACGGAGTCTTGGCAAGGCTGCAGCGCAGCAGATCATGCGTTTCCGACTAGCGCATCTGGATGTGTTATCAGAGGTCGCGGAGATAGAGACAGACGGTGCTGATTGCCGAGAAGTGCAGTCCGTGGACGTTTTCTTTGATGACGCAGTTTTTGCGGAGGCAAAGCGAAAACTGGGAGTCTACAAGGCGGATATGCCCAAAGAAGCCAGCACGTTTCGTATTTGGGAAGGAGAAGGAGCCCAAAGGGTGCGTACATTGCATGATATCCAAGCGTGCGTCCATTCATGGTGGTTCCATTGCCAGAAATACAATTTGTCGTCGCTGGCCGTCGGGTGCATTACAACGCGCGCGGGTGCTATACAACCCTATCATTTTGTCACCAACATTCTTTTGCGGCTCCTAGGGGAATACCCCAAGTGGTATGTGACACTTCAATGTGTTTTCTTTTTTTTTTTTTTGGGGGGGGGATTCCTGGCTCACCGACGTATGTTTGATTTGATACCGCGCAGCTTCCAACTCTTTACGCACACGCCGTGCACGTCCATCGCTGAACCTTCGTCCACAAACTCGCTTTACTCATTGAACACGCCCCGTGGAACAATCACCGCCTCTCATGTCGTCCATCTTACGAATGCATACGTCGGATGGCTCGTTCCTGGTCTTGCGGATGTCGTGTACAAAATTCGAGAAACGATGAGCGCACAACGGCCTGGAAGGGCTCTCCAGTTTCAAGGAAATGGGTACAATGACGCACAGAAGAATCACGGGCGCCGGTCCTACATATTCTATGATAGTCCCGACCAGAAGGGCTTTGACTACCTCACGCAACTCCCGGGTGGGGAGCATGAGCTCATGTTTGGTGGGGGTCGCGAGGCGCCTCCTGATGCCTATTCCGAGAGTGGAGAGACGTGTAGACCTGCAACGAGAGGTATGTATGACGTGCACAGCGCAGCACACGTGTCGGGGGCTCTTCCTGTCTATTTTGGGGCGACCAATTGGGGCGCTGAGGGTATTGCCGCCGCTGAATCCCCAGTGGGTGATGACAGCCAGATTCGAGATCCGTGGGCTGCTGGCAGAGTAAAAGCTCTCTGGAGTGGCGTGCTGAGTGTCTCGGTTGATGAGTTTCCCTGGGTGGGCCGAATCCCAAGTGCTATCTCAGGCCGGCGCTCGCCTACACCCAGGGTGACGGCGTCGGAGAAGGGGAAGAGGGCGAGAACGGCAGATCAGGGGGAGTGGGTTTCGGCGGGGTATTCTGGTGAAGGGATGGTTCATGCATGGTTGTGTTCGCGGGCACTCGCATTGATGGTGCTGGGACTCGACAACGTGAGGAACGTGGAGGCTGAGGGACGCTACGGAGCAGCGCAGACCGCGAACGAATGGTTACCGGCGAGCTACCGAATCAGTGTCGAACGTCAAAAGAAGGCAGGCAAGATGATGAAGAGGACTGAAGGAGAGACTATCGTGCGTGGTGGAGCGGGGAAGATGAAGATATACCAAGGCATTTGAGGATGCGAGCTGTTCTTTTTTTTTTTTATATCGGTACATATATAATATATATATCCTTTCGTTCCCTCCTGGGCGAGGCAACTCATCTTTGGAACGATCTTGCTGTACGATGTGGATAATAAGTTGGAGTTTTGGATGTATGACAGAGTCGAGACGTCGCAAAAATTGAAGATAAGTGCCGGACCGGGCTTGAGTTGATCGGGGCACCTCGAGTTCTCAGTGGACCACAAAGTGGCCTACGTGGGTAGTGACTGCGGGACCAGTCCTCCTCGTTTCTCACACAGTTTGGCCTACACGAGTACATTGGTCTACAGAACCAGGGCATCCAGGGCCGGGAACACCGTCCGACCCGCGACATCGGTGCAGACTCACGCAGCCCGGGCCAACCTCGGGGGACAGCCTAAATACTGCAGCGTTGCTGACTCTTGGCAGGTTGTCCTGTAATGGGACATGTGCGAATCGGCCGGGCTAACGTGAAACGACGGCCGAGTATAAATGAGGAACAGCGAGGTCGTTGTTATCGCCAGTATAGACAAGCACAAATAAGAATGAAGCAGTTGTCCAGTAAACTCGCCCAGCGGTCGCCCTTTACCCGTGAGCACTCGCACCTCATCCCACTGTACATGGTCTCCATATATGGCCGACATGCTATTTTTCCATGTGGGATTAGAGAGAATGGATTGGGAGAGCTCGTGGATAAGATAGTTCTTGCAAACGACCTCGGTGCGGTGGGTAATGAATGGTGTGATGGGGATGGGTTGGTAAGAGAAGACGATCGGCGAGGAGGATTGTGGTCATGCCGAGGGTAGCACTTGTGTTTGAGGTTGCGCTTGCACTCCTGTTGATGATTGTATTCTAAACAAATGCAGCGCAGTTTGTGTGCGCATTGGTGTTTGACTACTGTACTTGGAAATCGGCTAATTACAAGGATCGTTCCGAACGAGTAGCCACTCGCTGCCAGAACTTCACTCAGTTTCTGGGTTACCCCTGTTCGCGTCACGTGTTCACCAACGAGCGTCGTAAGTCCCGTGCTTATTTCGTACAGCTAGGTATGTCCAACGACGATACTTCAAGTATTTGTTCGCATTTGAAACTCAATTCGGGTCTCAAAGACTCACCTGTACTCTCTCCACTTAGCAACCTGCCGTCGCCCAACCCTCTCGTTCTTCGCATATTTTCTCCTGTGTATCAATGGCATCATACATAGATCTCATCAGACAAGACACCCGTCATCATAGATCATGCGGGGTCGCGTCTTCGTGGCCATCCTCCGTTTCACGCTTCGTTCAGTCTTTGCAAAGCAATCTCAAATTGCCTCAGTGGTTGAAATCTGTGAGCTGAACATGCTCGCTGAGCATTCAAACCTGCCAACATCAGCACCATCACTACAATGGTCGACCTCTACACGAGCATCGTGAGCCATACTTTCCACAGTCCACTGACATAATCATGATTTATTTTATCACAAAGAGGTCCAATTCATGCCTCGCCAGTGTCATCAAAGGAAGATGACTTGTCCATTCCGTGCGTTATAAGAGTACCAGTGTGACAGTGATTGGGTTGATTGATCACGCAGGAAGCTCCGAGGATCGGATGAAGATAGGGATAGTATTCCCACATTTTATTCACGACCGTCGTGTTCTGCGTGAGTGATAATGAGACTGATAGTCCCTGCTGCCACAATTGCTCTCTAGATTTGCTGCAACCACAGAGAAGAATGACTACAGACTTTTCCGCTGGATGTTCGATCGTGGAGTAGTCCCGCAGTCACTTCCATCCGATTTGGAGTTCTGTGAAAAATACACCGCTATGACGGGCTTTATCTGGCCTGACACATGGAATACTAGGGTGTGTCCTTTCTACTGTAGGTCTCTGGAAGGATGTTTTACAGCATTTCGAGGAGGATCTCCCTCCAATTGATGCCGCTCTTGAGCCATGCGTTCAGGAGCTGCTGGAGGGTGTTGCCGTGCTCAAGACACGACGTCATGCAATCAAATGTATTCCTGTGAAGGAGTTTCCGGTTGATTTACGACTCCTTGAAGAGAGCTTTTCTGCAATATTTCAAGCATCTCGCAGATCTTGTGAGAAAAAGGAATTTCCGAAGAACGAGTGCGAGATCTCATGGCGTCACGACCATGATCGGTTGTTATTCGACTTCTTTGTACGCCTGGTCCAGTCGGGGAAGGGTTATACTCTGACAGATAGCCAATTGATTGCACGTCTTGAGGATCCGCTTGCCCGACCAATGTATGTGTCTGCTGGCATGATTTAGATATCTCTACTGAGTCTCATACCCCTGAAGTTTGGAGACAACTCTCCGGTTGCCTAGAAGCAACGATTTACAAAGGGACATCCAACAGCAAGCTCATAATCCAGTAATCCAGAGACTATCACCTTCTTTAAGCGGAAATCTGCCCATATGGCTGGAAGATCGTGGTAGTGATTCAACTACGTTTATCGAAGAGGTAGAAAATTCTACATACGTCCTTTCTCAGTGCTCCGCCTGGATGCGAAAGACCAGTTCTGAGACTGAAGCGCAGATGATCTCTAAGCTCGGACAACTTCCGTCGACAGGACGATGTGATGCACTGGGACGCTTACTGGTCGAGCTTCCAAATGTATCACTCAATGACGTCGCCCATTTTCCACTTGTCGTTCGAGCAGCTGGAAAAAGTCACGCGGATAGAGGAAGAAGCAAGGTTAAGGCTTCAACGAGCCGAACTAGAGGCGAACCGGTGACCAAAACGTCAAGCAGTTTTTTGACAGTCCCAGACGCTGCTACTGGTGCTCTAACGACGAATGGATCCCGTTATACTATATTATCATCCTCTATACCCACTTCCATGCAGCCCTCGGACATGGGACAAACACGCACTGTGGGATCCATGGATACGTTGTTGGCTTCCGAAGTTCAGAGGCTCCGACTTGGATCAGACACCACATATTTAGAGCTGCCCATTCTGACTGCCGAATATAAAAAGCCGTCAGATGACATGATGCAAGGAACGAATCAGATTAGGATGTACCTCACTGCGTCTGTCAAGTTCCTCCAGGCCATCGGAATCACGAATATACCCGTGTATGGTGTGCAGACCGATGGACCGATCGTAGTTTTACCGGCTGCTGTTCTTCGAGACGACAATGTGCGTAACCTGTTTGTTCAAGATCGGTCCGTGCCCAAACGATATTTTTTTCTTTGGCAGTTTGTCTACCTGTTTGAACGGCTAGTAGAAAGGTTGGACATCTCAACACCACTCGGTGCTTGGCACTATGCGACGATACTCTGTCGACTTGCGCAAAACCATGCCAAGGACATGGGGCAGAGGTTCGAAGAGGTTAGAGAAGATCTGATCACCTCTTTGCTTACGGAAGGGAATGAAGCGGAGAGATGGACTTTTCATCACCAACAGACCAGGCTGGTATCCGAGAACAGAGCAAAACCACCACGGCGGGAGGAACTGAAGGAGTGATTCGAATAAAATTTTGTGGGAACCAGGATGCAAGCTGCAAATTGTTGATTCATGACGACAATCAATGTAATATATCTGTTAGTATATATGATACTTTTACTATAGATATTCGAACTTGATCGAGTTCTAGTCTTTTATTGGATGGTTCTAATGGATTGTTACTGTGCTCACATGCTACGGTCTAATATAATGACTCCAGGCAATACATATAATGATTTCTGTTTCTCTGTCGAGTTTCACCAATCATTTGTCTTCTATAGGGATGAGAAAGGGTAAAGGGTGCGGGTACAATGGGTAACCACGTGACCTTTACCATCCCTTGCGTCTTGCTACTTAGTACCTCATCCACTCACAGGTCGCCACCCCACCTCCTCCATTGCTGGGGTGGCTAACTTTATGGAATGACGACAGGCGCACCCATGGCCAATGCGACAGCGCAATGACGATGGACGCGGAGGTGACCAACTCCATCGCCATCATGATGATGGGGAGGTGCCCCACTGCCCTATTGCATGACGGTGGTAC
Organism: Singerocomus inundabilis; assembly: GCA_038089075.1. Taxonomy (NCBI): domain Eukaryota; kingdom Fungi; phylum Basidiomycota; class Agaricomycetes; order Boletales; family Boletaceae; genus Singerocomus; species Singerocomus inundabilis. Next base: position 18,521 of record JBBPKD010000412.1, read on the forward strand.
AAGGGTAACTGACTCCACTGTGTCACAACGACGGCGATAGCGATGGTATGGCGTTTTATACTGTACATCAGAGAGTGAAGTCCTCCCTAAGATACGTTCTGCAGCTACCATTAGTCTTTGGGGTCGTACAGTGGCAGACACGGATGTTCGGGTGTCATGGCTCCTACCAAATCATTATCAGGTCTTTGAGTTCACCAGGATGGCGCTGGGCTAATGCATGCCCACGCAGTGATTGACTCCGTCCCACCACCCCCTTCAGAGCCTGGGATGAACTGAGTTTGTCGTCACCCATCCCTTGACTTACTGATTCGCCCGCTTCAACAAGTCCTTGATCTCCTCCCCAACCTCGTGGTACGGGATTCCAACTTGGTGTACAAGCACTTCATGATAGATGTCCAAAGAGTGCTTGTGCTGCTCCAAGCTGCGCACCCCATCGTCGACAAGACGTTCTTTCTCTGCTGCCCCTGATGTTCGTCTTTGGATGTCAGGACCGTGTACATGACGTACAGGGTCTATGCCAGACCTGTCGCTGAGAATCAGCGTTTCCCCCATGCTTCTCGCCCTCTCGCAGACCTCGGCCTCTCTCCAACTGCATCAGTATGATTGCACTTTGCATCTCTATTTTACCCACGTCTGTGCTTGTAAAGCCTCGTGTTTTCATGACCTGACGTGCAACTTTGGTGTGTAGCTCCACGAGGGTAGTCTCAGGGACTCTGCAAGTAGATTACAGAGTGGTCCGACGATGTACAACTCGATGAGCGGGCGTTGGTGGTCGGTCATCTCTATGAGGAGTGAGGAATGTTCCTCTGGATGTGAGAGCGCCAACAGAGGTTTCAAACCTGCTTTGGCGGCCGCTTCCTAAATATGCCAGCGCAGATCTTGGAATGTTCAGCAAGTCGACTTGGACTCATTTATCTAACCCCTTCCTTCTATTCGCAGCACGTCCGACGCTCAGCTCAGGTCTCCAATGTCATACACTCTACTTCAAGCTGATAGAAATAACACTGGATTGAGATGCGAGGCACACGACCAGTAAGAACAAACTATGTATAAGTTAGATCAAGTAGTTGATGAAGTAGAGAACGAGTAGCTCACCTCAGTCGTGTGCGATACAATGGACTGAGGTGCTCGAGTGCGAATACATGCAACTTATATACTGTAAGTATCTATTGTATTGTACAGAGGAGATAAAGTATCATTGCAAGATCTGTATTACCAAGTGCACAGGAAAAGAGAAAACAGATGATATGCAATGTAACTAAATAGACTGTCCATATGGTCTGTGTATATACGAGTGATTGTGGTGTATCGAGCCATATGCGCACCGGTGATCAGTTAAGCTGGTCGCGGTCCGGGCTGCGCGCGCGCTTGCTAATCCAACACAAACTCCCTCTCAAGACCAGGAGTTGTGGAGGTTCACTGTAGCGAATGACCATCTTGCCTTGCCAAGAACGCGAAACAAAAAGAACACTTATGGCAAGTTCCTCAAGTTCACTGCGGATGCCATCACCCTTGAAGTCTCACAGTTTCCGAGTGACCGCATCCTCAGAAGTGACGACCCAACGAAATTCCTTATCGTCTCCTTTGAGCAGCTACGCTTTCCAGAAGGCGGTCTGCGAGTCAGTGCAAACTAAATCACGCGAATGATGAAAACTGGTGTATTTCTCAATGATGAAAAAATTCTCCACGATGCAAGATCATTCGTTCTCTGTCGTAGGATATTCGAAGCCTTACGCCTTGGGCATTTGAACAACAACATCATTATCCTTTTCTTGAGTCTCGGCGTTACCAATGAAAAGTTAATGGCAAAACGAGATGCGGATTTCCAATGGATCGAGGAGGCATCCGTCGATGTGACAGAAGCGGTTGATTTCGCCTTCTGTCTCGAACAATATGACCTTGCAGAACGTGTTCTTTGAGCGGTCTGGACGATCCTACCGTCAGCGCTTAAATCCGGAAGGCACAGATGGCAAAAGTATCCCAGTTCCTGAAGGACGAAAAACCCAGGGCCCGAGTCATCATTCACAAGTCAAGGGCGTCACAACGCCGATCATGGTGATGTCCTTGTCAGAAGCCCATGTCTTTATCCAGGTACGCCGACACATATCTACCACGTATAGTGATTGGCATGGCCCAGGCTCAGGCCCCAGAGGCCCTGAGCCAGGCCGGGCCATTAGAAGGGCTTTCCCAGGCTTAGAGCCCGGCTTGAGGCATGGAAAAGCCCTGGGCCACTGGCCCAGGCCGGGGCTCTAATAGGGGTAATCTGC
>JBBPKD010000413.1:0-20780 GCA_038089075.1 Singerocomus inundabilis
GTCTCTTCTTGTTCACGCAATGCTCGTCATCGGGCGCGTTGGTGCAACGAAAGCAGAAAGAAGTCTCCATCAAACGAACGGCGATAAAGAATAAGAAAGATGAAGGGAAAAAAAAAATACAACATACGAAGCGGAGCTGCTTTTTGTCAACCACGGATCCCTGCTTAGTAGACCGTCGTAAAGTTCCTCGACCCCTCCTGCCCCATCACCCCCTCCGCTCCTTCTTCGCTTCCGCTTGTACTACCACCACCCGCTGAAGAATCTTCCATGTTCCTCATGAACCTCTTCACCACTTGCAATCTCTGCCTCCAATTAGTGATGACCTCTACCTCCATCTCACCGCGCTCCGTCTTCTCAAAGACGTTTGCAAACCAGTCGCCCAACAATGTCAGCTGTCTCACCAGAAGTGGGAGCTTCTCCGCGCTGATGAGCTTGAAACACCCAATCGGCGTAAAGTCCTTCATACCCTGAGCCCGTTGCACTGTTACTTTGAAGTACTCGTTCTCAGCTTCATGGGAAAGTGCAGTTGTGCCTGCGCCCACGCCGGAGGGCATCAAAAGCGGAGACTGCAATGGCGAAGGCTTGACATCCACTGCAGGAGCAACGGTGGTGTACCTGACGTTCGAAAACGCCGCAATCGCTCCCAGTGAATGGGGTTCAATGACAATGTTCAGAAACTGGAACTGTGTCGCGAGCGTGTCGAACTTGTATGGCCTGCCTCCATCATTCCATACTATTCTGACGTAGTCGTTACCGATATGTCTCTTCTTGTTCACGCAATGCTCGTCATCGGGCGCGTTGGGCATCATTGTAGCGGTATGAAAGAGAACTTGGCCAATGTCATCCCACCATGCGTAGGCATATTCTCCGTCCTCGTCAGCATTAAGACCACCGGCGTAGATATCAACTTGCCCACGAAGGTTGATGAGACGACCGATCCCTTCGAGAAAACGGGTATAGGCAGGCGAGCCATAAGTGTTTCGGAGGATCTCCAGCTCGCGGGTTTGACCAGGAGCGACATACATAATACCGATTTTGTGTGTGTCAATAACAGGGGTGCGGTCGAGATTTCGGAAAAGGGCAGGGAGGGCAGACTCGTCGATAATTCGACGATGTGTTGGGGTGCTCGGGTAAGATGAGAGCTGAAGTGGAAGGAACGATGGGTCTACCATGACATGTTTTCGGCGTTGAGAGGGCGCAGTCTTGCTCCAAACATAACCTGTAATAGGATCGGGAGCAGGGAGAGAAGGAGCGTCATGAGTGGTCTGGGTAAGATCTCGGATCTCCTGCTCGTGAATACGTCAAAACTTCTGATGATGATAAAGCGGTGGCCCCTCACATTACTACCACTGGCCTTCTGTTCCATCCCCTCAGAGGGATCAGGCCGCTCTGCTTGGGCTGCTTGCCTCTCCATCAGCAAAGCCGCAGGCAAGGACACCGTATCCGGGTCGACCTCTCCAGGGCCAACAAGCGGTACATTCTCCAACTTGCAAATGAATTTGGTGAACCCAGACGGACGCCTCGAAATAACCTCAACCCATCCCAATCTTGCCAGTGCACGGATGGTAACAATCGCATTGCCCATCAACCATGACTTCTCACTGATCGCTGGGTCCGACGGACTGTGGTTCGTAGTGGTAGGATTCATGACGATCTCGCTGAGCACCGAGTTTGCAGGCCTAGGATCAGCGCTGGCATACGTGTACCGGGCCAGCCAGTCAAAGCACACCTCTGTCGGTTCATCAACCTCAGATCGTTCCTCGTTGGCCAATAGTAGCTGCCTCGTGATGTATGGAATGTGTCGGGGTCGATCAGGGAGCCTTAAAGCCAAAAACCAAACGTAGACCACATAGAATGAGATCATCCGTACATACTGCGACATTGCCCATGAGATGACAGGCGCCGTCCCAGGGCGATTGTGATGTTGAAGATATTGCAAAGCAACACCAAATACCATTTTGAAGTCGTCTTCGCGCAGGTTCGCATGCAGTTCAGGGATAGATCCGATGATGGACAGGAAGCTGAGAATGTGAACCGCCATATCGGGATTGGACATGATTTGTGAGAGCTTCTCAAGGAGAGGGGGAAGGCCGCGTTTGACAGAGGAAGTTAACTCAAAAGCCGAAAGCGTGAGCGCGTGAAGGCAACAAATGATAGTCGATGGTTGACCGTTCAGTCCCTCCCTGAGGACATCCACAAGAGCATGCCGAAGTGGGATGTCAAAGCAACGACGATAGCTTATCAAGACCGATAATGTATGGTACGCAATGCCATGTGCATCTCTTGCTTTGAGTCCCGCAGGCCAGCGTTCAATAAAAGACCCCAGATCGCCGGCGGTGACGCCGGAACAGATCATCGTCAGTAGTTTGGCAATGAGCGAGCGACATTTTGGCCCACAGAATAGATGTTTGTTGGATAGTTGCACAGGAAGGTGACACAACACGTAGGAGAGGGTTTCCCAATTTTTCTCCTTTTCGAGTACGCTCAGGATACCCAAGAGATAGGTGTCTATTGGGAGAACACGAGGGGATTCTTGTGCAGGATCATAAGACACGATCCCTTCACTAGGAGTATCTGTATCGACCGCGGTAAACGGAAGTGTTTCTGGGACAGACCAAAAGGTATCTCTCCATTTCGTACCGATCGAAGCAGACTGAGGGGGCGAAACTGGTAATGGGGCTCTTGAACGACTTCTGCTCGGTGCCGACTGCGAAGGTTTGATACCTCGTCCACGTGAAGATCTCCTGCCGTCACGTTCTTGGACACCCCTCGAGCGACGAGAGAGAAGCTCCTCTTGGAAGATGTCGTTCAGTTGTCCGCGCTCGTCTTGATGTACGGATTCAGGTCCACGTCCAATCAGGGAAGCGAGGTTAGCAGTGAGTCCATCTGAATCATGATAGGCTTCGGCAAAATAGACGCGATGATCTCGGTCCGCTCGAAGACGCATCAAGAATTGTAAAGCGAAAACCCGAGCTCGTGGGCATTTTGCATCCGTTACCATCTGGACAATGGTCTGGAAGATTGAGATGGCAAAGTCGATATTTTCTTGTTTCAGTGAATAGGGCGTGAAGGCGAGTTGACTGAATATCGCAACTAATGAGACTACTGCGAGGGATGCTCGAGTAAATGTGGGCTCTGAAGATGGCGAGGAAATAAGGGGTGGCGGGGGGGTATCAGGTTGCTCTTGTGAATGTTGCGACTGTGAACGTGATCCCGCAAGAGTCGAGAGTAAGGACATGACGGATGGTAGTCCCGAGTCCCGAACCGGGATGTTGCGGTATTCTGACTGTCTCCGCGAGAGAACGGGAGACGCAGCATTCGGGGTACCCCCAGAATAAGGTGGAAGAGGACTGAGACATGGCGTTTCTAATGTGTTTATGGAAGCAGTGTCGTCGTCGTCCTCTACGACACTATATAGGGCCACCTTCTTGAGCAATTCAACCATCTCCCTAGTCGGTGTATATGAAGAGGAGCTGGATAAATTCTCGGCTGAAGGCGTACGCCGGTTGATTGTGCGCAGCACAACTTCATCAGCAAGAATCCTGCCCATAACAATGTTGGCGGATGCATCCATGCTGTCGTTCGCCTCTCGCTGACAAAACCTGAACACGAGTTCTGCCAAATCCATCCTGTAGCTGTGCATGTCCTTCAAAGAGTCGTAGATCGCTTCAAGCGCTTTCATGACTTCCAGTCGTGTTAGGGGCCGTGTGGGACCAAAGATGGTAGCATTCGACAAGATGCTCTCCCAATTACGTAACCAGTCGGGCGAGGCTGGAGATAGGTCGTGTTGTTCAAACATAACCGCAGGGAGTTTAGCAGTGTCCGTATCAGTCAAGTGGTCAGCGATGGATAAAAGAGTGGTAGAGAGCGAGGGATTCATATATGTGGAGTGATCGCGTGCCAAGAGAGACGTCAACGTTCGCAGGAATGATGTCGTGGCGTCACTAGGTTGTGATAGCGGAATGATCATAGGCGTATCATCCGGATTTCTGCCAATCTCCAAATTAGAACTTCCACAATTAGACAACAGGAAGGGGCTAACTTGAGGGGGCGAACAAATGATACTAAATGACGGAGAGTGTCGCCGGCAATGCTAGCCTCCTCTTCGTCCATGTCGACCCCGTCTTCCCTCTCATCAAACTCTTGGAAGATGTCCTTGAGAGTACCCGCGGCTTCGTCCAGTATACGATCCTTATCTGTGCGGATAGACTCATCAAGCCCTGGACTAGACAACTTGGCCCAAGCCTCGACAGACTTGCGCAGCATCCGCCCGAGCTTTAACAAATCCCAACCTGACACGTCATCCTTTGACCACGCACGTTCCATCAAATCCTTTTCGATGTCAATGTGACTGGGTGCCCCAGACGGAGCATACGTGAGGGTACTTAACCTTGCGATATACGCTCTGGCCATCTTGCTACAAAGTGCCTGACGGATGTCGAAACGTAGAGTCCGATGAGCTCCAAAAGAAGTTGAGAGATTGTGAGAGTCCAATGTCTCGTCGGCTGGAGATAAATGACGTTTGAGTATCATCATACACGATGCGCCATAGGGCCCTGAAAAAAGGGAATGTAACATCTTTTGGATCCGTTCCTCGAGACCTACAGGCCCACGGGGACGGCCGCTCGTCACGGACAAGCGAGGTAATGGAGAAGCAAAGAAAGCCTGAGCTCGGAACAGAAGCGGAAGGATAAGAGTGAGTATCCTGGGAGCCAGAGATTTTAGTTGGGAATGGAGATGATCAAGGTAAATAGTGGTCATCAGCTCTGCAGGATGTCGAGAAGGGTGAACAGCGGAAGGTGGGAGAGAGCGAACGGATAGGGAGGATGAATGCCTCTTGTGTCCGTTGGACGCGGCCTTTGCCGCAGCAGACTGCTCACCCGACCCTGCTGGAGAAGCGATCGAGGTAGCGTCGGGAACGGAGAAGGTGGGTGGGAGGTCCAGTGTCTTGGAAACCAAGGACGCATAAAACTGGAGGACACTGGCAAGATCACCCTCTGAGATGCGTGCGACGGTCTCGGGATGTGCAAGGATGGAGGACACAAAAGCGGCGAGAAGCTCAACGCTTCGCTCACGATCAACACGGTCGGAGGAATCGCTGAAGAGGTACGCGTCAAACGCGCCGTCTGTCCAGCTTTTGAGGAGATTGAGCAAAGGTATCTCAATGCCAAAAGCTTCGCTACCTCCTTTGGTGAGAGCGCAGAGGGCTCGCAGACGGGAGTCACCAATCTCTGGACACCACGACGTGTGTAAGAGGAGAGAACAGTGTGCCAGCCGATCTGAGGTAGTGACCTTGCCATCATATCGCTCCCAATAAGTGGCCATGATCTCATAGCCTGTGTATTGTAGTTGCGGAGGTGAATCGAGGCTACAAAGGGAGCCCAGGAGGGGATTCAGGGCCGCGGCTTTCGGAAGCGGGGATTGGGTAGTGATAGCGGCTGCCAAGGCACGAGCATGTGCGAGGCTGGGGACGGCCGGTGGAGAAAGGGCTTCGACGAGGGCATCAAAAGCCAGTGCCTGGGGTTGAGGCTGAGGTGCGGGGGTGGACACGGTCTCTACCCTGGGCCTGCGCCACCCTGCAGTGAAGGAGGAGAACGTGGTGGTGTTTGATCTTTGTCTATACTTTGAGCCGACATCTGGGTCTGCCTGGGGACGGGCCATGTAACCGGCAGGGTCTCAGGATGCTCCTGCCGAACACTGCCATCAAAGAGCCGGACACAGTGAGCGACGACGCACTCACCAAGACGTGTACGGCGTACGCGACGTCGCGGATGCAGCAAGAAAAGGGCGTTTGTGTCGTCAAGGTCGTGTAGGGTTCGTGTGCGAAAAAGACAATCGCAGTCTAGTCACAAGTCTAGTCCAAGCTTCGACTCGGGTTGATTTATCTTCCCTCCAAGGACCCCGAACACCACCTAATAACATGGGTACTGTAATAGAAATAACTAGGCTCCGTCTCCAGTAGCAGTGTGCACATCTAGTAGCCCTCACTCCTCAAACGAACGAACGACGTCTTCCCTCGACGCAGATCTGCAGACGATCGAGCATGAATACGGAAGTGGACGGCTGCGAAGACGAGGCGCAGTCACGTTAACTCCGTTCGGCTAATCCTGGAGAAGCAGCCTACCGAATCACGCCTGCCGTGAACTTGGGCTCCACCTCGATCTCCCTTCCCGTCCCATCCTTTCCCTTGTCGATATGAAACACCGCCAGGATGCTTACAATCCCCATCCATAGCACAGAATCCGCGACCCACTTTCCGGGGCAGTGTCTGCGTCCGAACCCGAAAGCCACGCGCGACGTGAGGGGGTCGCTGTCTATTACAGTCCCGTCCTCATTAAGATACCGCTCCGGGTTGAACACGTAGGGCTCAGGGTACTCGCTCTCTTCGTGATGGATCTCCCTATAGAAAGGCAACCTCGTCAAAGCCATCCGAGCAAGTCTGTGGGAACCACTAACCAGAGATTAGGCAATATCATCGTACCTGCGACACGTCAAAATGAATCACAAATCGAGTCGTACAACACACCTTTGGGAATGAGATACCCCTCAAAGACATCATCACAACACGTCATGTGAGGCAACGCTGCATCATGCATGGTAAGCACGACCACAGGGAATGCTAGTCAATGACAAACCTAGAGGCGCAACACTATGCCACCTCATCGTTTCTCGCAGGATTGCTTCAACGTATGGAAGCGACTTTCGATGGCTGAAATCCGGGAAGATACTGTCAGCAAGCACGGAATCAATCTCAGCTTGTGCGCGACGTTGAGCTTCAGGGTAGAGCATCATTGCCATCAGGAACGCTAACAGGGTCGCCGCACTCTGCAATCAAACTCTTTAACCCGTGTGATACGAAACCCTTATGATATTCAACTTACCGAATCAAATCCCGCTATAATAAAATGCAAAAGACCCCAAATCGGTCGGCAAGGGCATGCGAATATAGAAAGCATAACATACCGATGTAAACAGTCGCGGCACATTCCTTGATCACTTTCTCGTGACATGCGCGTTCTTCCATTCCATCCAACTTTATCAACAGTTCCGAAACCATAGATTTCGTGAATGAGCCAGCCTCCTAGTTTGCAGGCTTACTCAGCAATATGGGATGAAAATTCGACAATCGTACCATGCTCTCCCTCACGTATTCGAACGGGGCATCCAAGGATCTCAGGGATAGTTCCCGAGATCTTAGTGCGTCTCTCTTGAATGTCGCCCCGGGAAACCAAGACGGGATATTTGCCACTACACCATCTCGCTTCAGCTTATTATGCATCGCGGCTCCTAATTGGGGCCCACAAGGAAAAATACGCACGGAAAGGAAAAGCCGTGAGCATTGCATTTCGCTCAGGTGGCAATCCATCATTCAGGAGTTTGACGAACTCCGCAAGCGACCTCACGAGCGGTGCGTCCAAGGATTCCATCTGATATCCATAAGTAAACGCCATAGTGATCGAGATGATATACCTAGATAGGGTCAACGGTATTCTTAACCACAAAGACAGAGTGTGTATGTACGGAAACTTACAATTGAATATGATTCTCGAAATTGTTTGGCGTATTAAGAAGGTTGTGGATAAGCTTCATTGCCTTGGATCGGTAAAGGTTCTGTTGCGATTGCACGGTCTCTAACTTCATCGTCTGGTGGAACATCCTTCGGTGAGCCTTCCATTCTGGACCATAAGGGAGAAATGCTGTAGTGAAGTCGATACCAAACCTGTTGGCGGGATTCCACGTTATCCGTTGATTGGCGTGGTACACCGCACGCTCGTACTTACAGTTTACTGATGCACGTAGCCGGACGTCCAGAGTACGTGGTTGACCGTTTGTCAAATAACTGCCTCGCAACTCTATTTGAGTTGATGACGACGACGTCCTGGCCGAGTAACTGGCAATGTACGATGGGACCTTGTAGAAATAAGAACCAAGTGTTGACTCGGACAATGGAACATGCGCACCATATTTCTTCCGCCACTTACTATACGTGAGCCATGGTTGTTTCGAGTCAATCTCGAGGACATTTCCGATAAAGGGGAGGGGCTCCGGACCAGGGGGTAACGGCAGGCCACTTCTCGATCGCGAGCCGCGACGGGAACAAATCACAAAACCAAGAATAATGAGTGTGAAGAGAAAAATATTAGGTGGAGAATACATCGTTGCTGAACTCGCAACGCATGGTGACCTCAGTTATATATGTACGAAGGTCCGAGCATCAGGGCTGTGAGGGAAATGGCCATAATCCCGACAAACCCTATTCTAGTCTAGATCTATACAAAAATTTGGTCATCCACGTTACATGACGCGAAGAAATTACGCGTTCAGAATCATCAGAAGTTCGGAGACGCACAACGTAAGTGATAACCTTGCAGGCTATGATAATCGTATCAGTGACTTCGCAGTAGAGAAAAGCAAGGAGCTCGGCCGTTCGTAATTCGCCGCGGTGTCTCTTGCCTGAATTTCGGGATCTTTTTGCATTGCAAATTGCTCTTCATCCTTCGATTACCTTGGTATCTTCCAGGCCACCGCCTTCTGGAAAGGTATCGTGGCTTCCTTCTCTAAATGAGAATATTGAATTGAACTGGATATTACAACATCGAGGGGACACGTAGGGAGGAAGGCGCACAAGGAATGATGCTTATGATTAGGGTCCATTGCGAGAAGGTACGAGGGATTGGAAAAAACAAGAGAGAGAATTCAAGAAACATAAAATTATCCTAAGAGTGAGAAACCGGGTTCTGATCCCGAAAAAGAGGTCGACGTCCCGCTTGCATGGCCGCCACAGTCTACATGTGACGGCGTTCATCGGGTCACAGTGACGGATACAGAGTGTCGCTTTGTATTAGGGTTTTGTCGACCCTTCGAAAGCGGCGATGGTGATTGAGGACCGTGCCCGTGTTGCTGTGCAGATCTACTAACAGGACGGACACCGCAATCCCGAGGAGCTACTTCTCCACATTTTTCGTGTGCTCTGTCGATGGAAGACACAAAGAACGGTGAGTTCACCAACCGCATCGTCAGATGTAATCCTTCTGCTTCTGAGTGCATCGAATCTACCCACCGAAGTCCGCAGTCGTCACACTCAAAGACAGGCTTCCACCCAATCCTCTTTGCGCAAATATCGCACTTCTGGACTAGCAGTGCACTCGAGAAGAACAACTCCAAGGGATTCCAACCTCCATCGAGATGTCGGGCAGGCGAGGTTGATCCAGACCGTTTTGCACCTGGCCTAATTAATGTAAATCTATGTAACATTGGAGCAGACGGAATGGAGGAATGTCCTTTGGTTGCCTTGGTGGTAGACGGAACGGATGACTGAGCAGTGCGATAAGTGTGGACCGAAAGTATAGAATCTGAGCTAGTGGGCGTCATACTGACATCTGTAGAAGACGTCGCCCCCGGAGTGATAGGATCCGGAGTAGCGTTCGGATCTGGAAGGGGTCGGATCGTGAGAATTGAAGATAAGGATGGTGGAATGGTTTCAGTGGCGTTGCCCGCATGTCCGCGAACAACGTTTGTGCTGTAGTCCGAGTACGTGCTCGAGGTGGTATTGAGAAGGGGAGAAGTGCTATTCGTGCTGTCCCCTGGGAGGGATGCATCAAAGTATGCATTCGTAACTCGGATTGGATTACCTACCGTTGGTGGCCCCACCATTACTCCAATTGCTGTTGAGGTGCATGCTAATATTAAGGCCTTCCACGGCATTCGCAAGCTCTTCATCACTGTCTTCTTCTCCGCTAGACAGAGCTGCCACAATGTCCTCTGCCACCGTTGGCGTTGATTGCCTAATGTCTTTTCCGATTCCAACGCCAAAACTGGGAATACGAGGTACCGTAGGTCGCTTTCCACTTGTCATAAACTTTACGCTGCCTAGATGAAGATCCTCTGTCTCTGGGCGAGTCAGGACCTCTGCTTCGATGTCCTGTAAACGCTCGAGAATATGACGTATAGTGGGGCGTGCAGCGGGATCCTCAGCCAGGCACCTCAGGCAAAGAGAAAGGAAATCAGGTGGACATCCCGCGTTTGCTAGTTTGTGCACCTCGTCTGAATCGATCCCAAACGTGGGACCAGTGCGTTTGAAGTGACGGTCATCGGCTAGTCGTCGAGATGCTATTTCACAAAAAATTATGCCAAGAGAAAAGATATCTGTCGGGAGATTGAATTCATGGCCTAAGAGGATTTCTGGAGACATATACGAGTCCGTGCCGCAGAACGTGAGTCTCTTGCTCTCTTCCTCATTTCGAGCCGCAATACGAGCGAAACCAAAGTCGGTGATCTTGAGACGACCGTTGGCTGTGACAAGCAAATTTTCACCCTTCAAATCACGGTGTATGCATTTACGTGCATGAAGATAGGCCAACGCGCGAGCGATATCCGTTGCAAACGACATGCGGAGGCGCCAAGGGAAGGGTTTGTTCTTGTCGAAGATGTATTGTCGAAGATTGCCTGTGCTAGAGGTTAGTATGAATATTTGGGTGACTGTATGCGCTTGACCATTCTCGATGTACTCGGAAATAATGAAGATTCGACCATCGGGTGGTGGTGCACGAGAAAGCCCAAGGTACAAGACGACATTTGGGTGGCGAGCTTCCCTGGAAAAGGGCTGAGTAATGGGAAGGGGAGTGGAGTGGGAGAGGCTACTTCATCAGGCGCCACTCCCTCTCGAAATACTTGGCGACGTCATAGTTGCTTGAGGGAAGTACCTCCTTGATGGCCACGTCGATACCCAAGTAGGAGCCTGTAACGTCTGTGAGCGCTAAAGATGGGGTGTGAGATGCAGATAGACCCTTGTAGACGTTTCCAAAGGATCCAGATCCTAGTTTCTTCCACTCCCCCCTGATGTCCTGGGCGAAGAATGATATGCATTAGAAGATGGTACAGAGCGAAAGCACATACCTCGAAAGGAATGACATCGAATGCATCGGCCGCCATTCTAGCCGTCTCACAAAGCAAAGGACGTGGGGGGGTCTACAAGAGATGGCGGCGGGCAGCTGGCTGGCAATCCCCAGCTGGTCTGGCTCAGACGAGACAGCACGTGACCAGATATCTTGCTATCCGAGTAGACGAACGAATTGCTGTATTTTAGGCGAATATAAACGTGTGAGTATGCCGACGAAGCCTGCTAGCTGGCATGTCTCTTCCTCGCTTCCAAGTGTATCAGCCGTCTTTTTGGGCCCTTGAGTCAGACGGGGCGACATTCGCTCCAAATGGCTGGAGTAACAAGGACATGGACCCCGTGCCTCCCCATTTGAGGACGTGGACGTGAGTACTAATCAATTTGACCCCGTGGCAACTGTCTATTAATTGCCACCCCAGCACTTGGAACTATGTGTGACACCTCCCAATTTGCTCTCCTTGCCCGTCGTCATGGCTCTACTTAGATTACTTATTGGCTATCTGATGCTGCTGCAATCCCGGTCTGGGAGCTTGCGAGCTCCATGCTGGCAGTCGGTCTGTCTTGGTGTGCTTCTCCGCGTCTGCCCACTAGCGCTAGTAATAACTTTGTCAAAGGCACCAAGCCCTTCTGTGCATTGCTGTTGGCTATTGCATCATATCCGTGGTCATGGTGCTCAACGGAACCATCGGTGCTCGCCTTCATGTCGCGTTTCCCGTCTTGAACAGGTCTTCATTCGGCTTCTGGTTCAGCTATTTCACTGTCTTCAGCCGTATCATCCTGGCCATGTTTTGGTTTAGTATTCAGGTAAGCTATCTCTTGCATCCTTATACTACCCGGCTAGCTAACTGTACGTTCAATCACTAGACGTATAATGGATCACAATGCATATATCAAGTGAGGCCTTGTGTTGTTGTTGCCCGTTTCATTCTTGTAAACTTGAATCAAGATGATCAAGGCTATATGGCCCTCGATCGCGAGGATGCCAAACTATCTTCCTCCTCGTGCCAACATCACGAGCTCAGGTCTTTTATGCTACTTTATCTTTTGGCTCATCCAGTTCCCTTTCACGCTCTTCTCACCCCAGAAAGTGAGATGGTTATTCTTTTTGAAGAGCGTGATCGTTCCGATAACATGGTTAGCCATGGTCATCTGGGCGTTTATCAGGGTGCCACCATCCAATGGGATATTCGTTGCGCATGCAACCATCGCTGGGTCACGTTTCTCCTGGAGTTGGTTAAGCGGGTTGAACAGTGCACTGGGCTCATATGCGGCTTTATCTGTCAATATACCCGACTTCACGGTGAAATCTTCATCTACTGTGTCTTTGTGACACACGTAACTTACTGAAATTCTAGCGGTATGCAAAAACCGAGAAAGCGTGAGTAATGCCCTACAGGTACAGGAGGCAGCACTGCTACGTCTCTCCTAGTCAATTCGTGCAACCCTTGATTATACCTATCGCATTCACACTCTGTAGTTTCGCTGGTATTGCAGTTACGAGTGCTGGAGTCCAATTATATGGAGAAGTACTCTGGGACCCCATGCTTCTCATCAACAAATGGGACAATCGAGCTGCTGCTTTCTTTGTTTCCTTTTCTTTCTCCCTTGCAACCATCGGAACGAACATTAGCGCCAACACCTTCGGTGCTGGAAATGACTTGACAGCATTGTTCCCAAAGGTGACATCCACTAAATTGCCCGATTCAGGGACACTAACCGGATGAGCAGTACATCAACATCAGACGTGGTCAAATCATATGTGCTTTCATCGGTGGCTGGGCTTTTGTTCCTTGGGAAATCCTAGCCAAGTATGTCTACAATGCTTGAAAAATTCCAGAGAACACGGTCAGATCCGCACTCACCACATTACATTGTAATCAAGCGCTCAACGGTTCTTGAATTTCATGAGTGGATGCACTGTATTCTTGGGGCCATTTGCAGGGATCATGGTCACAGACGTGCGTTTCCGTCTGTGATCGATCTCCGTTCACCTAATCGTTCCTCTACAGTTCTGGCTAGTTCACAAAGGAAAAGTTGATGTACCTTCCATGTACGATCCAAATGGTCGATACCGCTACAACGGAGGATTCGTGAGTCATTGGATTTCCCTTGCGTTGCGCAATATCCGACATCCCGAAGAACTGGCGAGCAGTTCTAGCCATGGCTGTGACTGTGGGACCTACTCTACCCGGTCTCATCAACTCCGTCAACCCAACTGTCAACGTAGGCTATGTGACTCATCTATTTGACATAGCCTGGATCTATGGTGTAAGTTCTCGATACCCATCACGCACTTGTCGTGTGTATACTTAACATCTAATTACTTGCAAGTTTGTGGTCTCGTCCACGGTATACTACGTCACTTCCGTTCTTTTCCCTGCACGGGAAACATTTGTAGAGAAGCTCGTTCTTGCGGATGACGCAGTGCTCGATCATGCCCGCAATGACAATCTTCCCATCGGCACAATTGACGGAAAAGACGACGATGTCAAGACCCTCGGAAAAGGACAATAGATTGGATCGGCAATTGTCCCACAGTCGGCTTGCATTGCCATGCGACTGGCATGTTCATAACAGTTTCTTTGGACCGTTGGTGTACTCGACATAGAGAATGGTGTGTAATTTTGGAGGTCCCCGCGCGTCGTTCGCGAAGATGCTTGGTATACAAAATATATGCCGTGCTTGTGGGTTCCTAGAGTTGATCCTCTAGGCGTAGACCTGATTCGACGGCTGTCTGGCGGATCGCCGGTGCAACACCTCGATTCTCCATAGCTTATGTTGGATCAGAAATTGAACCCGATTGGTCACTTGCCAAGGAGCTGTCTCCGTCGTGCTTGGCCTATTCACTACCGGAGTCCAGAGTCGAGCCAACCTCGGCGGAGGATCCAAGTTTTCATGCGCATCATACTTTAGCCGAGTCGAGAGTGTCCCTCGGCAACTACAGGTCTCGCCCCATCGGATAACCTCAGCCCGAGACCAACGCTTCTATTTTGCTCTCAAAAAAAAAAAAAGAAAAGCCTGCTGAGACAAGTACGATGCCTTACCAGTACGAGTGTTCCCGTCTACTACGACTTTTGGTATTCCGTCAAAGCGGCCTCGTTTCAAAGGGTGTCCTCTATACAGTATAGAATGGATTCCATTGCAAACAAACTCCGACTCATTGACATGAGTTAGTGGCCCTCGAAATCTTCGGCATGTAGCTGCACATAATTCAAAAACCCTGATTTGCTGGCGAGCATGACGCCGTGAGTCAGCACGCCCGAGCTGTGAGCGTTATGGGCGTTATCACACTTACTATCCGATCTTGTACGAGAAGTGCCGGTCAAGCGGCGGGCGCTCACTTCCTGGCACGGCACACATTGGAGACGAAGACCAATAAGGTTGGTGTGACGGTGAGAGTGACGTGAAAAGGTATACGATCGACGGTAACATGGGTTGATTAAGGTGAGGGTGGTGGATCCCGTGCATCTGCTGGTGAAATGGATTGGTCGTCAACCTAGGACCCGCCACCTGCACGCGGTGGCCTGTCCCAAATGGCTGAGGTCGAAAGTCTCTGATGTAGAAATCCTGATGTGTCCCCACATGCGTGACTAGGGTGGTAAGTGAGTTCAGTTCTTACTGGTAGGACGATGTGAAGACCTCCTACCAAGAACAATATCTTCGGGTTTGACTCCTGCATCTTGGGCAATCTTTTCTCCGTTCTTCAGCAGATATTGCCAAGCATCTTTGACACAAGTAACAAACGCTTCGTGAACAGCGACAACGTCAATTTGCTTGTGCGGAGGTACGGCAACCGGCCACCTAAGTCGACGTCAGTGTACATCAAGATAGTGAGCGCAGGGTGCACACCCTAATATATTCATCGGCATGTCGAATGCCTGGAGTGGCTGTCGCTGGATTGGCACGTTTTCCCAGCACCAATGTTCTCCTTTTGCCCTAAAAGATAACTCGAGTGCCCTGGCGTCGTCCTCGATGACATTCCTCAAGCGAACAAATGCATTCCAATCTTTTCCGCGAGGAATATACCCCAAATCACCTACGGAGAACTTGCAAGCAGGTACATTACGTTCATACCAAGAATGCTCATGGGCACCTGCGTAGAACGTCAGATCGCGGACTTGACGCAGCGTCAGGGAGGGTGCGTCAAAGTCATTGTCTTCAATGAGCTTTTCAAGTTTTGATGGCAATCCGGGCGCTTCGCGATCACTAGGCAGAAGTGACCGTGCGAGAGTCACAAGATGGTTGATCTTCTTTTGCATATCCTCCGTAACTATGTTATGTGAGTAAGACGAACGAGTCAACTGCGGTTAAGACCGACCCTCTTTATCACCTTCATCATATGCGTAGGTGACTCTCCCTCGGTTCGGTAACATCTAGCGAAGGGTAAGTCGCGACTATATCGAAAATGCAAAGGCGTACTTGCAGACATGCGTTGAGTAGCGTGTGCGCTAAACCATAGTTTCGCGCAGAATACCACTTTCCTTCTCGTGGTGGGGGCAAGCCCACAACAAGAGTCTTTTGGGAACCTACGCGGAATCCAGCAGCCTAAAAGGCTTTAGTGTTACAAAGATGACTCAAATTGGACATGATATTTGGGCTACCTCAAAAAAATCTTGAACTTGGCTGTCCGTGAGATTCAGCTGTCTCTGGATGTACATCGCCGTATCCTAATAATCTACTTAGTCAAACGAGCGATAAGCAATTAGCGTAAGACACTTTACAGTGAGATCACGATACTTGAATGAAAGGTGAACAATATGCATCTACAAACAAGAATCATGCTCACAAATCGAAGCATAAGTTCCATGCACGTTGCGAGGCTCTTCGTTCGGAGCATATCTCGCACCATTATTTCAGGAGTCTGTGTCTTCGCTAATCCAACCGTTGGCGCGCCTTGGAATATCCGAACTGTGAACACGCTCACCATTCGCCAACAGGATAAAAGGAGTCGGGGTTTCTTCGTCCGAAAAACCCAACATTTGAGGTAGATTTGGGTGACTACACTCGTTAACCATTACCCTCAAAGAATACTGAGAACTCACTACAAGTTTTGAAGCATCTTGACGTCTCTTAGCCATTGCTAAAGAGAATTTACTACAAATACTGCTGATGTGACAAGGAATTGCTCACCCTAGATGCCTGGGTCTTTGGACCGTCGTATCTCTTGACGAGGGCATGTTGTTCTTGTATTTGTACCTCCATCCCTCCCGCCCACCAACCTTCCTTGATGCATGATCGACTCCGTAGAGTAATCTCGGACTGATGGTATCGCCGGAACTGGGAAGAAAGTACACATGAGATGCGGTGACACACAGATTTCTTTAAGCAGTACCCCATGGTCGCTATCCAACGTTGGCGAGGACAACTCTTCGGGTAAGTAGTGGTCGTTAAAGGAGTCACGGATACCACTGGTGGTGATCTCAGTAATCGGTTCCTCGGATTGCGAAGAAAGAGATAGCGCCGTTGGCGATTCAGTGAGCTCGGGTACATCAGTGGCTGTAGTCGTACTTGATTCTACCATCACATATTCTTGTTCACTCGAGCGTTGTGTTTGTTGCTTCGCCTCGTAGGGTGGCAGGGTCTCGATGCGGAGCCGGGCCGTTTCTCGGATGTCAACGTTCGCAGTGTTCTTTCGCGAGAGCACACCAACAGCATAATGTAAGTCAATAAGCGTAGCAAGCTACATCATGACAATCAGAACAAAACCAGTTCGCGACAAGAGTAAACCCACCTGGAAAGACTGTGCAACCTCGTCCATGAGCCTGGTATACTCGACAAGCGCATCTTCGATTGAGTTTTTTCGGAGAAACCGAGCGGTCCACTTGGAGTCAGCAAGCCCTTTCATGAAATCGTATATGAGTTTCAAGGTTCTGATATCGTAGAACATGTGCGGAGCCGTGCCACGTCAGACATACATCCAACGGAAGGAGTCACGACCCACCCCTCGAATTTCTGCAAGTTTTGCACCAGGTACTCGGGTGCAGAGTCCCATCTTCCTCGCATTTGATGATCTATATCAATCAATATCTGTGTCGCTCGCCGAGCCAGTGCAATACAACCGGCTTTATTCGTCTGTATCTCCTGTACCGCAGTTGAAGGAGGTTTTAAGACACAACTTTTATGGTACCCAGTTGAACAGCAGCACCCGGTATCACACTGACCTGAACAGTTTTCAACATCAGAAGGGCGACAGAAACGGCGGCTATTGCAGGTGGGAACTGGAGAGTGGAGAGGAGGTCCTTAGCCAAGGCTGTCGTAGAGATGGCAACCTGAAGGGGGTCAATGCCGGACACTTTGGAACGAATGAATCGTAATGGCATTGTGTGCGTGTGTCGGTAAAGTCGACTTCCAAGTGCCTTGAATTAAGCAGCGTAGGTAGTCGAACTCCAGGTGTACCAGCAGAGTAGCACTGGCAGCGAGAGACTTGCACCGCAGGCTCGAAACTGGTTCTTCTGGTAGGTAGAGTGCGTTTTCTATAGTAACTTCTCAAAAAATCAGCAAGCTTCGACAAGAATACCCCTTCAGACGGTGCATCCCAAGCTAGCGCGACTCAGCCAGCTTAACGATCTAAGAAGTGTGGCCGACAGTTACTGAGATGATGCCAAGAAGTTATTAGCGCTGGGAATCTGGGCTCCCATATCGGCAAGACTACAAGCGGCCATGATCCATCAACTTCGTCCAACGTTCATTGAGAAGGTTGATAGACCTTTAAAGTGGTTGGGGCATGCTGCCATATATAGTGAGTGAATTCCATCGGCAGCTAAACCGCTCTTTGCGGGCTAGGCTCGTGAACATTGAACTTGACATGAACTGTGGTTAGAGCCAAGGTCATCAGATCTGTGGTTCGAACAATCCTCCTGTGCCAGCAATGATTTGTGTAAAGGTTGGAGCTAGTCGTTGTGTTGACAGCACGTATCGTTAGCAACTTGCAACTAGTACGGCGTGGCGAGCGTCATACAACAATCAGTAGCTGAAGTCGGATGTGGACTCGCTTGGAAACAGTGGCATTCACTGCCCAACTAATGGAACAAAGCACAAAGGGACGATACAGCCATCCAACCGTTGAATATGTAGTGGAACGAGATTGTGTGAAAAAGAGCCGTCACTTATTCCCGTATGTGGGGGCGCAAGGATGGTGGCGAGTCGCTTGTACGAGCGTACCCATCGCCTTTGTTTGGTCTTCCACCCTCAACCCAGCATCTCATGCAAGCTGCAGCACCGTCGTAACCGATCATCCGCCACTGATCTCGCCTTCCTCGAATCTACTTGTCCATCTCGAGTGCCCTCTTACCCTCTATCCACAGTATCGCTTCTGCAGATTCCATAAGTCAAAATATTACCGGAACCGCTCCGATATAGATCAAGGTATGAATACCTTGATAAGCCCTTGGAACGATTCTTGGCATTTCACGACTTACATCGTCTGGCATCACACAGTGCACAGTGGCAGCGTGTCCTCTGAAAAGGTCCTAGACCGTCATCATCCTTTTCAATGCGCCAGGAAGTGGTACACTTCTCAACCTGAAACTTTGATCCGACTGATTTTCGATGAATATTCGAGGTCACACCTATATGCACGCTGACCACCAGGATCGCTCGCTTGCCTCTCAATCGACTGCGCAGCGTACGGGAGAGGTAATTTGTTCAGGGAGTACTTGACTGCAGTCAGCCAAGTTCTCCTTCGAACAAACTACTCCTAGTACTCAAGGAATTTTTGCTCGAATCCATAGACAAGAACGGGTATTGTTTTGCTCCTTCGACACTGTGTCTGGCGTCGGAATATACATCTCCGACTTTGGCCTATCCTTTGTGTTCCTTGACCGAATGAATCGATACCAACAACACATTGCGATATCTATTCCTTCGGCTGCGTTTTCTGGCAGGTAAACAATAATCACCAATGCTTCAAATTTAGCAGGGGGTTGACAACCAAATTCAGGTGCTTTCTGGCCAGATACCATTCTTTCGTGTATTCAAATCTACTCACGTGATCATTCTCAAACACTATGGGAAAGACCCTATGGATGAACACCCATCAAATCTCCCAGTGAGTTACAGGGAATTCCTTCAATCCACCTGGTCAAAGCAACCCGAAAACCGTCCTTCGGATCAAGTTCTCACCTTCGTCGAGGAGGAGTTGGAACGATGCAAAAGACCGTCATATTTGGAATATTCGGAAGCAAGTGCTGTGCGCTGCGGAGCCTCATCAGACCAGCCCGTCTGTTGAACAATGTACTTGATTATAGTAAGTATAAAGACCCTGACCAGTCCATGAACTAGCGGCTTGGATTCAGCTTGCTCTATGTCTCTTATTTTTTTCTGTATGTCAAGACCGACATTCTATTGGTTTCGTGCTTACCTTTTCCTGCATCTGTACATCGACCACTCTGCACATCCATGTCTCAAATACTGTGGCTGGTCCGAAAACGTTAGACCGCTTTCACCATTGCTCCACTTAGTTTTGAGTTTGTCTTAGAGCTAATATGTAGTTTACCTGCCATTGGATAGAATCACTCCAAATTCAGCTTGCTATGCCCAAGGTCACCATCGACAAGTCTTCATTTGAGTTCAGGTGCTACATGTGTGTGCATGAGTCACACTGAGTAGGTCACTTGGGCGGTAAATGACATGAATAATATGCAAGACACGTAGGTGTCTCCGGAACATGTAACCAGAACCAACGCATAGACACAACATAATGATCTGCAACTTTGAGTATTTGCTTATCGATGGGCTCCCTTCCCGGATACTTCAGATACACGACTTGTTCGGCTCTCCCCGTATTGCAGCACGGTACCTCTCTCATGAGTACCTGCCAGAACATCTGATCTACACCACACCATAAGGAAGATGGATGCATGGACGAACCTGGAGCATGAGACGTGCAAACGAATAGGTATCGCTCATCTTTGTCAGACCTGGATTACTGTTATTGAGGCGGAAGAGCTCAGTAGTGGCCTATCGAGCATTATAAATATCATCACTGGAGGACTCTCGTGCCGACGACAGCCAACGGTTCATGTGCCTAGATCTGTCAGGACATCTCAGGGTTCCCTTTCCACGATCTACACTAGTCGATTGCTTAGAAAAGTGTGTTAGGCCAGACTTTTGAAGCTGTACAAAAGAGGTCAGCGTAAACTTGCCAATATCAGACTACCATGAACGACACCCCTGACGTGGTCTGTAGCAAAGGCGACTTAGCGGGTGAGGGCTACAGCGAAAGAAAGGTTGCGAACGCGCATGAAGAGTGGTAGCCCAGTCATTCAGCTGACATGACAGATGTATGATTCACCTCTCTTTCTCTGGAGAGGAGTCAACTTACAATAGAAAACTGAGCTTGTGGAGGTACATCTGTAGGGCTAAAGCACACTTGTATCAGCTGTAGGTAGTACTATGTCAATGTCTGTCAATATGCTAAATGAATGAATGCCTCACCTCAGCCGTCAGGATACGGACTGAGGGAGAGAAGAAAGAATGAGAAAGTTTCGGTAAACGATGTCGTGTCACGTGTTTAGTCCAAATGTCAAGCAACAATAACGAGAGTGGTATCGAGCTGTATAAGTTCGGTGTCAAGAGGTCCATAGCAATTTACCCTGTTTCGAGTATCACCAACAGGGGGAACGCGCAAAAGCGATTGGAGAGCTAGAGACCTTCTTCGATTCTGGGCGTCTTATATAGACGTAATCAGTGCATGTAGGGTGTACAACGGAAAAGGATCGCCACCGACCCATCCCCATCGAGACCATTGAGAAGCGTCCCGGATGAATAGATAAGAGTTGGTTGTGTCTAAATGCCAACATCACACAGGTATTACATACCAAGCATCAGGGTTTCTTCTTCATCACCTGAGCCAGGTGCCTCCATCCTCACGGCGACCTCTATC
>JBBPKD010000414.1:0-20757 GCA_038089075.1 Singerocomus inundabilis
ATGAGTGCAGGGGCTTGCAGTCACCTTGATCGTAAAAGGGTGGTGGGAGGGCTTGAGGCTTGAAAGGCAATGATCTTCATTTAACAGCGCTTGAGGGCTAGATAGAAAATCAATATCCAAACTTGCCAAGGGCCCTCTTGAGACCCAGAGTTCCATACTGAATGCATAGAGTCATTAATTATGGTGTATGGCCCATAGGAGGGTTCGATAAAACCAAACCATAAAGATCTGGAGTATTTGACGAGAGAAGGAAGGTTTGAGGGAATCTTGCCAAACCTGTAAATTAAGTGGGAGAGAAAAGAAAAGAAGAAACAGTTTAGAGACATGTTGAGGTCAACAGACCGGTTTATAGTCGAATCTAAGACTAAACTTTTATAGACGTTTATGTCTTTGAATATTTCATCGCCGTGGACCGTGGTATTCCCGGACAGCATCCACATTGAATCCATAAACAATTCCATGGTTTAAAGTCTTTGGCTAGATAGGGGGATGCTCGGTTTACGGTCTCCAGCTAGACCAAAAGAAAGAACAATATCTTGATCCTTAAAACTTGGTTGACTGTTTCAAATCTCTTGATAAAGTCTAATAATGGCAGGCTCTTCTAAACCCTGGGGAGTAGAACTTCTTGAATACTACTTCTTTCATGGCTTTCCAGTTCAATATCAACTGGTACTACTTCCACTTCAGCTTCATCAATCAGTTTGAGGAGAAGAGCAATGAGATGGCAAATAGGAAAATGCAGGGATGCGGGAAATCTTCATCTTGATCAACTTAAATCCTTAGCTGGGGCCTCACTTCTATTTCTAGACAAATAACCGGGGCCTTGAATTCTTGTATCACTTGATTCCGAATAAATCTTAATCCTATAAGCGAAAAGAGGGAGAGACGATGTTTCTTGAACTTGACTAGGGAAACACCTAAAGACCTAGAGAAATGATCTGAGTGGTGACAGAGGGATCTTGCTGGATGCTTGTCCATGTCAACTTGATCGAAAGGTAGTTTATAGTCTTCGTGGACTCTAGGCAGTTTATCATCATGCTGGATTAGATAGTTTATAGTAATCCTTCAACTATCTAGTTTATTGTCATTGCGGACCTGAGTGTTTATCATCTTGTTCTTAGACTAGATAGATTATAGTCATTCCAGACTGATCATAGTTTATAGTCATTGCAGACTACATAGAAAGCTTTGATGTTATCTCTGCGATTGGTTTTTATCGAGAAACATATTTATCCTCATGTCTGAGCTGGTCTTAACTCTTTTAATACTTTTATATATTCTTTTGTATCTTCTTTGTTTTATATATTCTTTTTAATGGGTTTTCTGGAAAGCGAATCGGAGAGACTGATAACATAATTGCAGATAGGCTTGCCATCTTAAATACTTGAACACCTTGTCATTACACGGACTTCTCTTCCATCATTGGAATAATGTTCGAAGGTGCCAATCATATTCTTGACTTGAGCTTCTCTGGAAGAAAACTGAAAAGAAAAAAGAAAAATAAACCTTTTAAACTCGTATTCAGGAGCGAATAAGTTTCTGTTCATCTTCAGGAACGATGACATTTAATGACTGTGCCAAATGTCGGATCATTTCTGTTCTGATCAGGAACTATTGATCGTTGAGTGAACAACCACCAGAAAGTGTTTAATGTCTGCTTCAAGACATAATATGATCTTGATTCCTTGAATTCTTGATTTTTGACTCTAGGCGCAAGCCTTACTTTATGAGGGATGAATAACTGGCAGCTTCGAGTTGTTAGACTTTTAGAATTCTTGAAACCTTGACCATATCTTCCAAGTTTTACGTCGATGCGGATGGACAGGTAGTTTAAAGACATTCTGGTCAGATGTCTTCGCTTTGGATTCTCTTGATCCTTTTCCTCTTATAGGCCTCACTCCACTTAAGGCAAATAACTGTATGCCAGTGATTAGATCTTGATCTTCTTCAGCTAAGACGGGGTAAATCTTTTCTGATTGTGTTTAGGATCTGGGCAGTTTCATCTCATGCTGGAGGTGGGTTTAGTTTCTGTCCATAACCAGGGACTTGACAACGACAGTTGTCACTGGAAAGATTTAATGTTTCTTTAAACATCACCAGGCCTTGATACTACTAGTTTAGGGGTGCGATCTTGAACTGGTGTTCCACATTTAAACTCTGTGCGGATTGAGCGATAACGAAGAAGGAAAATAAAATTATCTTCGAGATTTCAAATCTTCCACTTGATTAACTTGGCCGTTCTAGCATCATCTTCGCTGTGGGCTTTGCTTCATTCCCTCTCTTTCGGAGCTATGTTTCTTGATTCCGCTAAGTACTTTTTCAACCGCTTCACATAGGCATTTCGAGGGTCAGCTTGGCTTTGGCTAGGATTACTTGGGGCAAACGGTTTGGGTCTTTCTTGTTTCTGAAATAAAAACTCTAGGACTCTTTTATACATTTTCTTCATCCTTCTTGGAAAGCTTTTAACGTCATCTCTGGACGGAGAAATATTGGTGATGTGGGGAAATGTCGGAGTGATGTGGGGAAATATCAGAGTGATGATGTCATCACTGAGGTTGGCAACGAGGGAGTGCAAACAAGGGAGTCGGAAGGGGAAGGATGTTGTCGAATAAGTCTTGTGAGGTTTTTATAATTCTTCACTCTTGTAGCCAGGACTTGAAAGTGTAAGTGACTTCATATTGAGCTTAGACTTAACTTGGACCAGAGAATCAAGTACTTCTTATTTTAGATCTGGAGCTGCGCTATACTTGCAGAATGCTCTGGCAGATTGTTTGATGAACTAAGTCTTGACTCGATTGTAAGTGTTGCACTTGAAATCCTTCTGAGGCTACATGAGCAATCTTGTAGACAAACCAATTAAAGAATTCAGCTGGTTCCGTGCTTGATAACCACCAACTCGAAAGTTGTGTACTGATACCTTCAACTGGTTCATCGTGTGGGTGCAGTCTAAACCTCTAGCAGATTTATTCTTCTTCATCTTTTAGGTAAAAGATCTTCAACTCTTCTTGTGCGACGATAGACTTGATCTTCTTTCGGAGCTTGATTTCACGATTCCACCAGCCGGTCAGAGGGCCTCACCGTAACCTCTATTGCTAGCTTCATCAAGGCGTTTCCAATCTAGGTCGTTTTTCAAAGAGTCTACTAATCTTCTACTTGAGCGGGAAAGAGCATCGATGTAATAGTGCGGGGTTGAGAATCGTCGAAGGGTATGTCAGTAGAGACGAGAGATAGTAGGGGCTGGGCAGCCACTAAGGCAAGGACAGGATCTTCTTCCTTGATTCGCTTTTGACTGGAGCTAGGGCTCAACGGTCTAAAAAGAAAGTATTTTAATGCCTCTGCAGGCGCACTATCAGATACTGGCACGAGCAGTAACATGAGTCGGGTTTGGGTGCGAGGGTGTATGCGGGTATAATGCTTGATTATCAAATAACCTTCTGGGACTGGGCTGGAAAGCTAAGTTTTCGGAAAGGGTGATGGTCGTGACCTCTTCGAGTCATGGGACAGTAGGTAGCCTAATTCAAGTGTTGCGACTGCAAAGGAGAAACACTGCCTAACCTAGAACTCCGTGGTCCTGTCGGGCGACTTGGCATTTTGCTACAGGGACTAAACCTAGAAGTTGGGTAGAAGAGTGCTGGACAGCAGGAAAGGGGGAATCGGATAAAAGAGGGGGCGGACGTCGGGACTGGCTTCCACTATTGAACTCCTAGCGTACTATTGCAACGCTATAGTAGCAATCGTACTTTTGCAATGACGCTCTATCTTCCTCCTAATACTGGCATCTGTATGACAGCATAATCATGGTCAGGCAAACCTATGCCCTTGGGTAATCGCGTAGTGATCTGGAGGGAACTACCCTGTAAGCCACTATGGCTTCTAGCCCATCCTGGGCTCTGTAGACTGGTTAAATAAGATGCAAAGAATGTATTGCGTACTGGAAGTCTTATGACTGGAGATCTTCACTGGGATACGAGCTTGCTGGCTGGCTGGACTGGAAAGGGGTGGAGGTTGGCTTTATCTCCAGCTAACCTCACTCCTGAGCACCATTGCTGGCGGGCAGGTGAATAGTCAGCATCTACAAGTCAGAGCTCACACTAGGCCACCTTGATAGGCAGGGTAGGGAGGTAACAAGTGGATTAGGCTGGGGGGACACCAGCCAACTCATAACCCCTTATATATGGTACAAAGGATGGGTCTAGGGTATGCGGTATTACTGATGCTATGCTAGGGTATAGGGAATAGTCCATGAGGTTGCAGCTAGGCAAACCTCGATGTAAAGGTAAGGCCTGTGGTTAGAAGATCAGAAGTGAACCATAAGGCTAGAATGAAGAAATGGAAGATCAATCACAAAGTGTGAAAGATTAAGGAAGGGATCATGGCAGAGATCAATCAACGATTCTGCAGGGTTCATGATAGGGGTCATGACTGATCAATCAGGGAAGAGTGGTGAGGAGGAGGCATGGAAGCCTGTAGGTATGATCGAGGGTTAGGGGATGATCGGTGATGTCATGGGGGTCGTGATGTTGTGGAGATGTGAAGAGGTGAAATGTAAAGATGTGAATCGGTGACAGGGTGAGGGCGTGAATATGTGAAGGGATGGAAAGGTCATGTGATTCAGGGGGAATGGTTGTAACATTCACAACAGATTCCATGTATATATGTCAATATTTGCATTTGTTTGATACTATAAACAAACATATACTATGTCTGAGTTTCAAACAGTTCCCACACTCCTTTTTTTTTCTACTTTTACCATTATGAAATCTCTCTTTATTGATCAGAAAGCTACTATTTTGATTTAGCTTTATGCTGGACATTCTACCTGCTCTATTGCCTCTTATATGGGCCTCAATGTCTCTACTATGTCTAGGCTTCACCCCAAACCTAGAAAGGTTCTCTAATGGTTGCCCATCCAAACTTTCTCCTATCAATATTCAACATAATAACCATCTTCTTTCTAGTTGCAAGGCAGAAACTGCTGTTTAGGTTGCCAAAACTCTTTTAAACATTATTAACCAATCTCTCAATTCTAATACAGTCTGCCAGCACTTGAAAAAGCCTGGTATGAAGGCTGTAGTCAAAAAAAATCACCTTTACTTTTTGCCAAATATTATAAGGCTTATTTGAACTTTGCCTATACCCATAAATATTGGACTATAGAGGACTGAAAGCATGTCATTTGGTCAGATGGGACCAAAATCAATTGTCTAGGGTCAGATGGTCACAAATGGGCATGGAAAAAGCCAGATAAGGGCCTTAGTATAAGGCTAGTAGAGGAAACTGTAAAGTTTAAAGGGGAATGTGGGGCTGTATGACTTGACAAGCAGTTGGCTATGCTGTTAAGATTGATGGTAGAATCAATGGAGATCTCTACCTTTAAATTTTGAAGGATAAGCTGCAGAATTCCATGTGTACTATGGTCAAAATCCTTCTAATGACATTTTTTAGCAAGACAATGACCCCAAGCATACATGCAAAAAGATCAAGGAATGGCTAGATGAACAGGAATTCAAGACTATGATATGGCCTGCCCAGTCTCCTGGTATTAAACCTATTAAATACCTATGGGGATATATCAAAAGAAGGCTTGAAGAGTATAAGAATGTTTCTAATGAAATAGTGGAGTTATGGGGGAGGACTCAAGAAAATATCAGCTGAGGAGTGTCAGAAGTTGATTTAAAGCATGTCCAGAAGGATTGAAGCAGTGATGAGAGCAA
Source organism: Singerocomus inundabilis (assembly GCA_038089075.1). Classification (NCBI taxonomy): domain Eukaryota; kingdom Fungi; phylum Basidiomycota; class Agaricomycetes; order Boletales; family Boletaceae; genus Singerocomus; species Singerocomus inundabilis. The sequence continues at coordinate 5,715 of JBBPKD010000414.1, forward strand.
AAGGAGGCCATATCAAGCACTAATAATACTCAAATATCAAAAGTGAATAAACTGTTGCAATGAGGTTGCTGTTTTATAATGGCTATATCTTGGCAGGCCCTGAGTGGAATCACATGACCTAGGGGGCAATGATGTAGCCAAGAGTATGTACAATAATTCAGCTCACCAACACTAAGCTCAATTCCCACATATAAGTGCAATATGCTTCATGTATTGAATTGATATCAAACATTGCAATGGTTTATTCACTCACTGTAAGTTGAACACTGCACAATCCCCTACAACCAGTGTCAAATATGCTGCAATGCAGCACATTTCATATCAGGAAGCAGTTGGATCACTAATGTATGCAGTGTTGGGCACTCACCCCAACATATTGTATGCTGTATTCACAGTCTCCCATTTTTGCAGTAACCCAGGTTTGCCTCACTGGGATGTGGTTTGTTCATTTACAGGTATTTGATCAGTACTAAAAATCTGTGCCTCACTTATGGAGGAATTGCCAAGCCACTTGAGGGCTATATGAATATAGATGGCAGCATGGCAGAGGATTGCAAGGCCATGTCCAGCTACACATTCCTCATTGATGAAGGGGCCATTTTGTGGGCATTGAAGAAACAAAAAATAGTGTTACTATCTACCATCAAAAGTGAATACATCACCACCACTCATGCAACAAAGGAAGCTCTCTGGCTGCACTCGCTTATGCGAGAGGTTCTTGGCCAAGATGATGAAAATCTGATGACTCTTTATTCAGACAACCAACCAGCAATCACATTGGCTAAAAACCATCAATACCATGCATGCACCAAACATATTGACATGTGTTGTGAACTTATGACTTTCCCTGATCATGTGACCCTTCTGACCCTTCACATCTTCATGCCTTCACCCTGTCACAAGATCACACCCTAGGTCTTCACCTCTTCACACTCATTATGACCTTCATGACTTCATGACATCACCAATCTCCTAACCCTCGATTATACATTAAGGCTATCATGCCTCCTCCTCACCCATCATCCCTGATCAATCAGTATGAACTCCTATCATGACCCTGCAGAACCCTTGATGGGATCTCTGCCATGAACCCCCTCCTGATCTTTCACACTTTGTGATCAATCTTCCATTTTCTCTTTATTGCTGCATCTCTTCCATTCTGATCTTCTCAGGGCCAGCCTTACCTTTTACTTGAGGTTAGCCTTACAGCTACCTCATGGACATAACCCTTTACCTTACCATAGCATTCATTAATTACCATATACCCTAGACAATGCGCAGCTTGATCTATGCTCTCTCATGTACCATATATAAGGGGTTATGAGTTGGCTGGTGTCCCCCCAGCCTAATCCACTTGTTACCTCTTCTACCCTGCCTACCAAGGTGGCCTAGTGAAGTTAAGCATGCAAGTAGTCAATGGTTATTCACCTACCCACCAGTAATGGTGCCTAGAAGTGAGACTATCTGGAGATAAAGCCAACTCCATTCCTATCCAGTCCAGCCAGCCAGTTCCAACTTGTATCCCATGTCAAGACATACTCCCAGATCTTGCAGTACACCAGTCACTCTCTTTGTGTTACTAATTTATTATTCCAGCCAGTCAAGCCTATGGGCTTAAGGGTGATACCCTCTAGATAATCATGCGACTACCCAAGTACTCAGGTGTGGTATGAACACGATTACACTGTCAGATAGCTACCAGTGTTAGGAGGAAGACAGAGACTAGTTGCAAGAGTACTACGTCTATCATAGGGATGCAATAGTTTCCTTGGAGAGCCTATTGAAGTATGCCCCCCTATTATCAGCCCCCTCTTCTTATCCACAATACCCTTCCCACTGTCCAGCATTCTTTTTATCTGACATCTTAGGTTCCACCTGTAGCAAGAGTACCAGGTTGCCCAACAGGACCTTGGAAGATAGGGTTAGGCAGTGCTTGCTCATTTGCACTTGCAATAACATGTGTTTTCACTTTATTCACTGGGTCATCAACAACAGCAAAATTCACCTTATTTTCTGCCCCACAAATGACATGGTTGCCAATGTGCTCACCAAAGCTCTTCCCTTACTGAAAGTCAAGCATTTTTCTGTGGAACTCAGACTGCATATCGCTTGAGGGGGAGTGTTAGATTTGACAAGCACATTCGCAGATGCAGATCTCAGATGACATGCAGGGTCATCTACATTGTAAACCATCATGCATTTTATTTCTCTTTATTCTTACTTTAGCCATTGATTGATACAAACAGACTCAGGACTGTCTACATTCTCTAACCTTCATTGTGATGTCCCTTTGTTTTCCCTTTTTTGTATCATGTTACTATTCCCTGCTTGTATATAGAGCTGATGTTTGTACTCAATCACCCCAGTCCATTGCACCTGCATATGACTGAGGTGAGATCTATCTACAACACTTTTCACACCTACTCATACTGACTCATAGTTAGTTAGATCCTCGATAGGTGAATATACTCATAGTCTGTCACACCTGCATACAACTGAGTTAGATTCTCAATAGCATTCTCACACCTTGATTGACATCTTTATTACTTCCTTTTCTTTTTCACATTTGATCAACAGCTGTCATTTCACCTTGACAGCTGCTATGTGTTTCACCTTGATAGCTGTCAGTCTCTACCCTTGACACCTGTCTCTTATTTGTTACTGAGGTACTGTTCTTTCCCACACCTACTCTACATAACAGTCTGTGCATAGTCTGGATATGTATATAAGCTGGCACCTTACTATACAATACCTTAGCTTAGTTCTCCCTTATCTTACCTAGTGTTTGCAACATTAGTTTGCTGGCTAGGTCAAGATCCCCTAAGTTTCCTCATTGCCCTAAGTCCCTTGCTACCTATAAGCAAGGCTCCTAAGTGCTTCCTTCATCTAAGGGAATCTTGGTATGCTCTTCAAGACCTCAGACAAGCTTATGTCATTCTTGCAAGAGCTATGCTCATCTCTACCAGAGCCAAGCATAACAAAAGAACTAAGCTCTCAACCATAGCTAGTATTAGCTAGCCTGCACCCACATCCACCATGCTCCCCAGCAACTGTACCAGTCCTGCCTGGCAAAGCCTCAGGAATGCTCAAAGACAACCACCTTAGTGTTGTGAATGTTACGAACATTCCCCCTGAATCACATGACCACTCTGTCCCTTCACACTATCATGCCTTCACCCTGTCATATATTCACACCCTCACAGTTTCACCTCTTCACACCTTCACAACATCACGACCCTTATGACATCACTAATCATCCCCTAACCCTCAATCACACCTACAGGCTCCCATGCCTCCTCCTCACCACCCTTCCCTGATTGATTGGTCATGACTCCTATCATGAACTCTGCAGAACCCTTGATGGAATCTCTGCCACAATCCTCCTCCTGATCTTTCATGCTTTGTGATCGATCTTCCATTCTTTCATTCTAGCAATGAGGTACACTTCTGACCTTCTCACCTCATTGCCTTACCTTGTGTTTGCATTGAGGTTTGCCTAGCTGCAACCTCATGGACTCTCCCCTCTACCCTACCATCTACATACAGTAATAGTGTATACCCTAGACCCTCCTTTGTAACGTATATAAGGGGTTATGAGTTGGCTGGTGTCCCCCCAGCCTAATCCACTTGTTACCTCTCCTACCCTGCCTAGCAATAGGTGGCCTAGTGAAGTTCAAGCGCAAGTAGTCGCTGACTATTCGCCTGCCCGCCAGCAATGGTGCCCAGGAGTGAGGTTAGCTGGAGATAAAGCCAACCTCCACCTCTCCCAGTCCAGCCAGTTCCAACTCATATCCCAGGACAAGATGTCTCCCAGTCATTGCCAGTACGCAAACCACTCTCTTTGTGTTTACTAAATTATTCCAGAGCCTTCATGGCTAGCGGCATTGCACTATATAGGGTAGTTCCCTCCAGATCACTATGTGATTACCCAAGAGCTCTGCCAGCTCGACTATGATTATGCTTGCAGATAGCTGCACATATTAGGAGGAAGACAGAGCATCGTTGCAAGAGTACAATCACTACTATAGCATTGCAATAGTATGCTAGGAGTTCATTCATGGAAGCCAGTTCAGTTCCCCACTGTCAGCCCTCTCATTATCTCCAGTCCCCCCATCCCTGCTGTCCAGTGTCCTCTTCCCTGACTTCTAGGTTTAGTCCCTGTAGCAAGATGCCAAGTTGCCCAACAGGACCACGGAGTTCTAGGTTAGGCAGTGTTTCTCCTTTGCAGTCACAACACTCAGCAATCTTCCACAAAAGAAGACTTGCCCTCTGAAGAAAGTGATCAGAACCTCTACATTCCTGACTTCTCTAGCCAATGCCTAGCTTTCTCACTAGCACATGCTCTACAACATTAGGCAACTATCCCTAGATCCCCAACACTGCCATCCCCTACCTCAGTCAATCAGAATCTCCCATTTTTCTTGCCATCATCCTCTGCCCAGACATCACCAATGTCCTTGTCAAAACCCACAGAACTCCACTTGGGAACCCCCAAACACTATGACAGTGATCACAAGACAGCCATAAAATGGCTCAGCACCATAACCTTTTATCTAGCAGTAAACTCTGATGTTTACAACACAGACACTAAGCAAATTGCTTTTGCTTTGTCATACATAACTAAAGGATCAGCCTCTTCTTGGGCCAAGAACTTCAGAAACCAAGCATATGATGAAACCACAGCCACAATCAAGATGGGAACCATCACCCAATTTAGAACAAAGTTTTGCAAATCATTTCAACACCACAACATAATCACCTTGGTGATCCACTGGCTCACAAACAAGCAAATGGAAAAAGACAAAGAAGAATGGAAACCCTCAATCACAGATTACATAAACACTTTCCAGAACAATGTCACCATTGCAGGAATCAAGAATAACAACATACTAATCAGGTACTTCTCAGCAGCAATTCCCCTGTTCATCATAAGAAGAATCCTCACCATGGATATGGTACCTGACAAAATAGAAACTTGGTATAACAAGGCTGCCTTCTTTATGGAGCAAAACAACCATGCCAACCAAATTGCTAACTGCAATAAGAAATCCTCTGTCTACCAATACCACAACTTCTCCAACTTAAAGAAAGAAAGAGACCCCAATGCTATGGATGTAGACATGGTGAGACTCACCAAGCTAACAACAGCAGAATGAGAAAGGTATAGAAGATGTTGTGAATGTGCTAAGACACTTGTACAATTCTTTTTCTTTTTGTAATCTTATCTTATCTTTCAGGTCACATGATCATTTCACACCTTCACACATTCACAAGGTCATGTGATATTTTCACCTTTTCACTTCTTCACCTTTTCACATTTCACTTCTTCACATGGCACCTGCATGTTTAGGGTCATGCTTCTATTTCCATTCTGCCACACCATGCATTTAGCATGTGTTGTGCTTCTGGCCATGCACATCAGGCATGTCATGCTTCCTTTTCATTTCCACTTGCTTTCTTTCTTCTTTTCCATTTGATGGAAGCATCCCTTTAAATTTGATGGAAGCATCCCTTTAATCTCCATGTACTTCTACTCTCACGCACTGCTTGGTCTGTGCACATGTAATAGTAGTATATAAGGGACTGTGTTTTGGCTGTCGTCCCTCAGCCTAATCCACTTGGTTATTTGCCTATAAGGGAGTGAGACCAAATTATAGGGATTACCCTCTTCATCACTATCATTCAGTCCAGCCAGCAAAGCCCTGCAGTGGTAGTACAAAGACCCCCCTGCCAAGTATCATAATCATTAGTATGCGTTATCATTCCAGCTTTTAGTTTTTTTCAGTGTTTCTCTCTTGCATTCGCAACAGAAGAGAGAAGCTATGATTCAGATGTAGGAAACCAGATCACATTGTGCCCAAATGCTGCCAAGACAAAGACAGCAAACCCAATTTCAAGAAATCAAAGAAATTAGAACCCAAGAATGAAGAAATCCCCAACCTTGAAGATATAGAAGACAATGCAGAAGAAACCACTAAAGTTGATGAGAAGAAGGTCAACTAGTTGGGTTTTTAGCTGAAAGGGCTTGAATGTCACAAGTACCTTCCTCAAAAGAATTCTTTGCTAAAATCCTGTCCTCCATAGAAAAGAATGCTATTATTGTAAAAGCTCAAATCCAGTGCTCATTCACTAGCAAGAATATTGATGTAATGTTATGGTCTTACAAGTACACTTGTATGATTTCTCTTTTCTTTTCTTATCTTATCTTTCAGATCACATGACCATTTCACATCTTCACCATTTCACAAAGTCATGTGATACTTTCACACCTTTACTATTTCACACTTTCATCTTTTCACCATTTCATATGACATCTGCATGCTCAGGGTCATACTTCTCTTCCATTCTGCCACATCAGGTGTATCAGGCATGAAATGCTTTTTTCCATGTATATCAGGCATGGCATGCTTCTAGTAATTTCTGCTAACTTCTATTCTTCTCTTCCATTCTCCAGAAGCATAGCCCTGTTCATTTCCATTAGTGTACAGCCATGCACAGCTTGGTCTGTGCACAGCCTTTTTGTAGTATATAAAGGGACACTTGTTGGCTGTTGTCCCTTAGCCTAATCCACTTAATTATTTGCCTGCAAGGAAGTGAGACCACACTAGGGATTACCCTCATTCTATACTCTTCACCAGCCAGCCAGATATCAGAGCCCTGCAGTGGTAGACTCAAGAACTCCTGCCAAGAATACTAGTCATTAGTATGCCAGATCATTCCAGCTTTTCTTTTGTTTTTAGTGTTGTTTCCTTGTGTCCTCAATACTTGGATTAGGCTTGCTTATGCTGCCTGGCTCTACTAGTGTCATCTCTTAGCTCTCTCACCAGTTACCACTCTCTTTCAGAAGAAATCATTATATGACCAACAGTTGAGCCTGCTGCTCCTGTCCTATTCACCAGAGATAGGGCCTTTTCAGTAGACTCTAACAACCACCCAGCTTAAGCCAATTACTTTCCCAACAAATACCAGAATATCTTAGATCTTTTCCCAGATCTTGTGTATGTATTAAGCACCCCATTCATCAATGATTCCTTGAAGGAAGGAGAGATAGTAGAAGAAGTACCTAGACTATGCTCACAGATAGAAGACATAGAGGAACTGATAGGTCCTCTTGACTCCATTTCCAATTGCAACTACACCAACCTTCTACAACATTTGAGAGAAGAACCAGAAGACATTGGAGAGTGAAATAGGTGGTGTAGATCCACATGATTTAAGCAAATCACTTTCACCTACCTCATAGAAAAAGAAACAGCTTGGATTGCAAAATATGAAGTTGAGATCAAGTTACTACAAGAAAAGATCTCAAGGTTGAAGCAAAAAAAGGAGATACATAAGCAAAAGTTGAGCTTGTTGAAGGTGAAGAAGAAGTACCCATCCTTTAAATCTATCTGTCTTCAAAACCACACTATACCTAGAGTCAAGTAATCTCATGGAGTCATAGGTTAGGCAGTGTTACTCCTTTGCAGTTGCAACATTTATTCCCAGCTTGTCCTCATTCCCCATCTCTGCTTGAGTCTGATAAAGTACCAGAATGTCTCATGCACCTAGTTCATCCCTTCAATTTGATCAAAGAATACCTAGCCCATCTTGATTGCATTCCTGCCTCCACCTACCTTGATATTCAACAATGTCTAGCTGAAGAACCACAGGACATAGGAGCTTGGAATTGTTGGTGTGTAGCAACTTATTTTCAGCAACACACTTACACCTTTTTTTATGGAACGAGAAATCGACAATGTCCATAAAGTAACTCAGAAGCTAGAGAAAGCTCAAGCAAAGATAAAGGCTCTTAAAGAGAAGAAGGAGCTTCACCACAGATGCCTTGAGTTACTTAAAGCTAAGAAATGCTACCCTACCCATAAAATGCTTTGTCTTCACTCCTGTACCATACCTCAAGTTGAGTAATCATTGAAAGATACAATTAGGAGACTTCAATAAAGATTTTTCACCATGTCTTATTATGGAGACTTCTGAGAGCCTGATTAAGGCTATGATGCTGAAAGTTCAGATTCCAACACCACTGAACAACAAAACCTTTATGACTTAGAAATATTTGAGTTACCAAATGCCTCACCCCTAGATACAGGTTACTTTCCACCCTTCAAATCTTCTAACCCCACACTGCTGCCAAGAATGTCTTACTCTCAAGACCCCAATCAGCAATTGGTTGATATCCTACAGCAATTAGCAACCATTACCATGTCTATAAATGCTGCTAATAGTCAAAAAGACATTATCAAGAAGATTGCTGATTCTGGAAAATGGAACAGCAACAAGCAAACATTTAGACTATGGATGACACAGATTGAACTTTGGGAGTCAATGCAACAATGGGGCTCAGACAAGCTCAGAACTGTAGCAATTCTGTCTCATCTAGAAGAATATGCATCTATGTTTGCCAGACTTCAATTAGAAGAAATTACCAAAGCAGAAGTTGAACCTCATCTCGACAAGAATCACAAATCTATTCCAGGTACAGAACTTGGAGATAAAGCATGGCCATCAATGTTAGGCCTCAAAGAATGCTTTCTTAAACACTTCCAAATAGATTCACTATTTCATGAAGTCTTGCATTACCTGGAACACTATGTGCAACAAGGCAAAAACACCTTTGAATGGATGAGCTGCTTTCAATTGATGGTGTGAGAAGCAGAAATATCCGATAATTATGCACTATCTATTATAAAGAGAATGGTGGACCATCATATTTATTGGGAAGCTAATCTTAGAAAGATGAATGCAACCTATCCGGAATTTGTAGAGCTCATGCAAAATATAGGGCTAGCCTTTGAAAAAGAGAAAAAAGAAAGAGGTGATATATTTAGACCACCACCATTCTTCCAAACATATCAACCCTATATATCACTGTCACGACCACCCCTACCATGCTTCATAGCAGTAGGAACTCAACCTGGTAGAGAAGCATCAATGGATATAGGGGCTCAACAAACATGCCCACAATCCACCAATCAATATTATCCCAACAATGCATTCAATCCAGTTCATCCACCTGTTGCAAGTGCAAAGAAGCAAGCACTGCTTAACCCTATCTTCCATAGTCCTGTTGGGCAACCTGGTACTCTTGTTACAGGGCTAAATCTAGAGTGTTGGAGAGGAGAGTGCTGGACAGCAGGGAATGGGGATGTGGGTAGAAAGAGGGGGCAGATGGTGGTAAAGAGAGTCTTCCTCTAGGATCTCCTAGTGAACTATTGCATCACTATAATAGATGCAGTACTCTTGCAACTGGTCTCTGTCTTCCTCCTAATGCTGACAGCTATCTGGCAGTGTAATCATGAGCAGGCAATGACTATACCCTTGGGTGATTGTGTAGTTATCTGGAGGGAACTACCCTTAAGGCACTATGCCTCTAGCCATCTTGGCTTCTAGAATAAATTAGTAAACTGGCAAAGACTGGATTGCGTACTGCAAGTATCTGGGATAAGATCTTGACATGGGATACGAGTTTGCTGGCTGGCTGGACTGGATGAGGAAAAGGTTGGCTTTATTTTCAGAGTGCCTCACTCCCAGGCACCATTGCTGGTGAGTGGGTGAATAATGCTCTGCTACTTGCAGCTTGAACTTCACTAGGCCACCTTGGTAGGCAGGGTAGGAGAGGTAACAAGTGGATTAGGCTGGGGGGACACCAGCCAACTCATAACCCCTTATATATGGTACATGAGAGAGCATAGACCAAGCTGCACTGTAAAGAACTGATGTTCCTTATAGTGGTATAGGCCTATTTCTTCATTCGGGTGCATAGTCCAGGTCATCCCCCTTCACTGCCATGTGTCCAGCATACATTCGGACTGGTCCAACATGTCCGGACTGGTGCAATATGTCCGAACCTACAGAACTTGACCATACACTTATAGTTTATGTTTCCAAGAAGTCCCCTATCTAGTAAATCTTTCAGTGAGTGACCCCTGTTATTGCCCCTGACTTTCCACTATGCTAGATACATCCGGACCACCATTAGACATGTCCGGACCACTGGTATGTATGTCCGGACCTATTACATTTTATTTACCAGTCATTTTATATGCTTTTACACTCCTTTTTCACTTTTTTTCATTGCATTTGCATCCGGACACCTTTTATTACTTAAGCATCGGTCATTACCTTGCTTACATAAGTCCTGGGTGTGCCCGGACTATAAACAGGTGTATGTACACTCAATAGAAAGTTCCCTTGAGACTGAAAAACTACAAATTCATCAGATCTATGCCCAGTACTCCTTTTCACAAGTCCTAGTCATTGAAATATACATCCGGACACTTTATTCACACTATTCTACTGTCCAGACACTCTGCACTCAGACCTACTGCCTATAGAGCTTAGGAGTAGATGTTCAGTACCATTTATTAGAAGGGAAAGTAAGTCTGGACATTCACCTTTCTTTTTTCTTCTCTTCTTGAATCCCTTTGGGATGAGCCTATTGTTCCTTCACCTACTACTAACTCTCCTTGTACATTCCAAGAAGTTAATTTGTTTTACAGCGCATTGTCTAGGGTATACAATAATTAATGCTGCTATGCTAGGGTAGGAGGTTAAGTCCATGAGATAGCTGTAAGGCTAACCTTGAGTAAAAGGTAAGGCTGGCCTGAGAAGATCAGAATGGAAGGGATGCAGCAATAAAATGAAATGGAAGATCAATCACAAAGTGTGAGTGATTAGGAAGGGGATCATGGTAGAGATCCCATCAAGGGTTCTGCAGGGTCATAAGAATGATTGTACTAATCAAAGGGATGATCATATATGAAGAAGGCATTGCTGCCTGTAGGTGATGATTAGGAGAGACAGGGGTGATCAGTGTGATGTTGTGAAGTCGTGAAAGAGTAAAGAGTGTGAAAATGTGAAAATGTAATAGGGTAAAGGAGTGATAATGTGAAGGGATGGAGTGGTCACATGATCAGGAAACATGTGTCATAACATTCACAACACCACCCAGGGACTTCTCCAAAATAACCTGTTACAATTGCAGTCAACTAGGTCACATCACCAAGGATTGCACACAACCTGCAAGGCACACCATCAGATCCCAAGGGTATTATGATTTTTGGGGTGAATAGGTTCCACCTCAATATGACTACCATGCCTCAATTCCACCAGTGTCCAATCAAATGATGGGCACAGAGTTCTCTGCTCAGCCTAATGCATAAGGTTGGCATTCAGCACAGGTTTATGATATGCATGACTCAGTCAATGTGGCAGCCCAAGCCACAAATCAACAAGTTGGGTATATGATGGATGAAGCTGAAGCATTCTGGCAAGACAAGATTGAGTCAGAAATAAAGGCAAAAGCTTTGGTTTCTTTAAATTAGAAAAAAACAAGATCAATAGGGGTGATCAAGATCTAAGGACTAATTCTCTTCCTACTTACCTTCCTTCGCATAAAAGAAAGAATATTGATACTTCTACTTTTCTTTTAGACATTGTATCTATAAATCGGGTAGCCCCATCATCCTCTACCAATTATTACTTAGAAGAACTAGATGATGCAATCAAATGTGCTTTTGAAATATCCATGAGAGGGTCTTAGATGAGCTTGGCACTAGATAAAAAATATAGTGTGCTTAATTCTCTCAAAAGGTCAGTTTGCAATGCATCTCTAAATTATAAAACCCATATAGGCAATAAAACCCTTGCTCATCATGGAGAATTTAACATCCCATGCACCATTCAAGTAACTGTTAATGGCCAAGAGTCAGAGGTATCCCTTAAAGCTCTTCTAGACTCAAGCACAGTTAACACTTTCATTAATTATGAGGTCATTGATAAGTACAATTTACAGAAGTTTCCTCTTCCCAAACCTCTTAAAGCCATCAATGCAGATGGGTCACCAAATCTCCAAGGAACCTTGACTCATTACATAACCCTCCAGATCTCCCTCAACAACCATGTTGAAGTCCTAGATGCATTTGTCTCCACTCTAGGCACTCACAATATCATTATTGGATATGACTAGTTGCAACACCATAATCCAGACATTGACTGGGTAAATAAAACTATGTCATTTCAACAATGTACCAATCATTGCCATGAAGGGTCTACAATTCCCCTTCACAAGATCTCTATGGAAGAAGAAAAAGAATTGAAGAAAGCAGTACCAGAAGTCTATCATGACTTTTTAGACATGTTCTTAGAATCTGAGTCCAAAAGGATGCCAGAACAGAAACTCTGGGACCACACTATAGAACTTAAAGATGACTTTGTATCAAAAAAGGGTTGGGTTATTCCTCTTTTGGATCAAGAACAGGAAGAAGTTCATATCTTCCTTTTCAAAGAATTGAAAAAGAGCTATATCCATCCCTCTAAATCCCCTCAAACCACCCCTGTCTTTTTCATACCAAAGAAAGATGGGAAGAAGCATATGGTAATGGATTACCATTATCTTAATGAAGGAACTGTCAAGAACACTTACTCCCTTCCTCTCCTATCAATACTGATTGATTGTCTTAAAGGCACTGATATGTTCACTATTCTGGACTTACAATGGGGATATAACAATGTCCACATCAAAGAAGGCAATGAATGAAAAGAAGCCTTTGTCACATCTGAAGGAGCCTACAAACCCCTAGTTATGTACTTTGGCATGACAAACTCACCTGCTACATTCCAACAAATGATGAATGATATCTATGGGGATATGTGGGTTTGTGTGTTGATCTATCTCGACAATGTCAACATTTTTACCAAGGGAAAGACAAAGGAAGAACATGAAAAAATAGTTCAAGAAGTTTTGCAATGTCTTAGGGATAATGACTTATATGCCAAGCCATCAAAATGTCACTTTTCCCAGGATAAGGTAGACTTCTTAGGAATGGTGGTATCAAAGGATGGCATTGAGATACAAAAGGGCAAGGTAGATGCTATTCTGGAATGGCCCACTTCCAAATGCATCAAGGATGTTCAATTCTTTTTGGGACTCTGCAATTATTATAGGCATTTCATCCAAGATTTCACCAATATATCTAAACCTGTTGTGAATGTGCCAGGACACTTGTACAATTCTCTCTTTCCATTATCTTATCTTGTCTTTCAGATCATGTGATCATTTCACACTTTCACACATTCACAAGGTCACATGATATTTTCACCTCTTTACTCTTTCACCTTTTCACCTTTCACTTCTTCACATGGCACCTGCATGTTCAGGGTCATACTTTTCTTTCATTCTGCCACACCACATGGTAAACATGAGGTAGGCTTCTTACCATGCACATTAGGCATGGCATGCTTCTTTTTCATTTCCGTTTGCTTCCTTTCTTCTTTTCCATTTGATGAAAGCATTCCTTTAATCTCCGTGTACTTTTATTCTCATGCACTGCTTGATCTGTGTGCATGTACCAGTAGTATATAAGAGACTGTGTTTTGGCTGTCGTTCCTCAGCCTAATCCACTTGATTAATCACCTGCAAAGGAGTGAGACCACACTAAAGGGATTACCCTCTACTACCATCTATCAGTCCAGCCAGCTTTAAGCCCTGCAGCAGTGATCAAAGTGCTACTCCCCTGCCAAGAAATCTTATCATTAGTACACATATTCATTCCAGTTCTTAGTTTTCAGTCTTGCTTTCTTGTGTGCACAACAAGACCTCTTATCAGTTTAACAAAAAAAGATCAACCATTTATGTGGGAAAAGGCTCAACAGAAAGCTTTTGACAAGCTGAAACAACAATTCACATCTGCCCCTCTTCTAATCTTCCCTGATACTTTTCTTCCCATGCAACTGGAAGTGGATGCATCTAATTTGGCAACAGGTGCTGTTCTCTCACAGCAATGCAAAGATGGTCTTTGAAGACCTTGTGCCTTCTACTCTTATTCATTTTCCAAAGAAGAGCACAATTATCCAATTTACAACAAAGAATTGCTGGCTATTATTAGAGCACTGCAGGAATGGTGCCACTACCTTATAGGTCTTTCACACTTTAAAGTATGGACAGACCATAAAAACTTAGAATTTTGGAAAAAGCCACAAGACCTGTTGCAGCAACAAGCTAGATGGCATGCCATTTTGTTGGAATACAACTTCCAGATCCATTACAAACTGGGATTACAAAATGGTAGGGCTGATGCTTTGTCTAGGTGGCCTGACTATGGTGATGTGGCAGAAAAAATTAATACAAATATCACCATGCTACCTCCTTCTTCATTTGCCTGTAATATTTCTATTTCTTCTAGCTTTTATCAGAAAATCAAGGAACACACTCTATCTATGACAGACAATATCCCACACCAATTTAAATATAATGGGAAATCAAGTGTCTTCAAAAAAGCCAGTCATATTTATATTCCTTTCTCTTTGTACACAGAATGCCTTTCCTTATGTCATGACTCTCCCTTGGCTGGTCACTCTGGGCAAGCACAAACCTTGCATTTATTATCTAGATACTTTGATTGGCCAGGCATCACAAAGGATCTTAAAGCTTTTATTAAAGGGTGTCAAACTTGTGCTAGCACAAGAGGATGCCAACATCTTTCAGGGGTCATGCCATTACCTTTGCCTACAGCCACCCACCCTTGGAAGGATATTTCTATTGATTTTGTCTTTGGTTTTCCCTCCATTAATTCTATTGATTCTATTTGTGTTATTGTAAATCACTTTTCTAAAAAGGTTGTCTTTGTGCCTTGTGCCAAAACTATCTCTTCCTTCCAATTGGCTTGTTCATTTAGGAATCATGTCTGGTGTCAACATGGATTACCAAGCACCATCATCTTGGACAGAGGAACACAATTTATATCTGAGTTCACTAGAGAACTTTGCAAATTACTTCAAATTGATCAAAAAATATCCACTGTATATCATCCCTAAACTGATGGTCAATTGGAATGCATCAATCAGGAATTGATTGCATACTTGCAAAGTTTTGTAGGAAAGCATCAGAAGAATTGGGTGGATTGGGTCAAGCTGGCTCAATTCCATCATAACAACTCATTGTCATGGGCCACCAGCAATACTCCTTTTCAAATCACACATAACTACTTTCCCCATCTTGAATTTACAGATGGAGATTCCCCATTTGGAATCACCTGTGCTAAGG
>JBBPKD010000415.1:0-20754 GCA_038089075.1 Singerocomus inundabilis
AGGTTTTATTCACAAAGGCCAAGAAGGCAAAGTGCTATGCTTGAAATGTGCACTATACAGTCTCAAACAGGCTGGATTAGCCTGGTGGCGAACCCTAAACGATTCTATGAAAGAACTAGGGTTTACTTGCCTAACCTCAGAGGCAGGCCTATTCATATACAAAGGCCATGGTACATATGTGATCGCTATAATCTACATAGATGATTCACTATTTTGTGGACCACACAAACCTATAGTTAATCACATCAAAGCACACTTCATGAGAAAGTGGGACTGTAGAGACCTTGGTGAAGCGAAAGAATTCCTTCGCATGCACATCACAAGACAAGGAAAAAATATATCCATTGATCAATGTGCCTACCTAGACAAGGTCATCGAAAGATGTGGTGTCCAGAATGCCAGGGAGACTAAAACTCCTCTCCCTGCTGGCTATAATCCTCTGCCTCACGATGAATCCATAGATCCGATCCTTTGAGCCAGATTTCAGCAAGTGATCAGTTCCTTGCTATACATCATGCTGGGCACTCACCCTGACATCACATTTGCTGTCACCACCCTATCTCACCATGCTTCCAATCCTTCTAAGGAACATTTGGATAAAGCATTGTACATTTGCCGCTACTTCTGATCCACAAAGTCCTATCGCCTTACATATAATGGCACATCCAAATTAGGCATTATGGCATGTACAGATTCCAATTGGGCATTGGATGCCAGCACCAGCCGATCACAAACCAGCTTCTTCTTTAAGCTAGCTGGTGGGATCTTCAGTTAGAACTCACATGCCCAGAAATCAATTGCTATGTCAAGCACTGAAGCTGAGTACATGGCGCTGTCAGATTGCTCTCTGCAAGGCATCTGGATACAGCAACTACTTAGTGAACTCGGAATAAATATTCCTACCATACCTATATGTGGAGATAATCAGGGGGCCATCTTTATGGCTTCAAACCCAATTACAGAAAAGCAATCCAAGCACATCCGCTTGAGATTTCACCACATCAGAGACTTAATTGCCAATGGCAAGATAGCTCTGTACTATATTGAAGGCAGTAATAATCCTGCTGATATGTTCACTAAAAATCTGGGTGAGATCAAGTTTGTGAAGTTCAGATCCCAGCTGGGCCTATCCTTCTCCTAGGCATCTATTGCAGCTACCAGCACATCTGTGCTTTCGTTTATACCTTGCACTTAGCAAGGGGGAGTGTTGAACTTGGTGAATTGACACTACCAAGTTACTAGCTACTAACTACAAGTAGATAGCCTTATATAGTAGCACATACCCACAGATACACAAGTATACTGTACACAGCGCCCCTATTGTTCACCCTAAGCGAAATAACTGTGGTTCTACTGTACAGTAGATTAGATAACCATATCTACCTGTATATAAGAGCCTCTAGCTCCACTTTTAATATACAAGAGGCTTTTTACCATTGTATCACCTCTCTGGTGAGTTCAGAGGTTCTTCCTCTGTAATGGCGCCCTAGTGGCTGCCCCCACCTTGGCTCAAGACAAGAGTGTCAATGAACTTTTTCATGGTCTATCAGTTGATGATCATGGAAGAAGACCAAATCTCACATGAGTTGACCTCCCAAGGACCTTTCAACAATCTGGAAGAGATAATAGAGATGTATGGGATATCAAAAGATGCTCAGGTGATTTCTATGTCACCTATAGTTTTTGCAGAGATTGACACTTTGGAAGAGATTGCCCCAACCATCACTTTTTCCAGCTTGGAAATGACTCCAGACCAAGCTACCACTCCAGATCTAGTCCACTCAGAACTAAACAATCTTGAAAACAATGATGGACTACTTCATTATTCTCTACCTCCATATGTTCCATATGTCAACAATGTGGTTTTCTACACTCAGGACCCTGCTCTACCTCTTCCTTCAACCATGTTCAATTGTTTTCATATGGGCAACACAATAGAGGCAAGGGAAAAGTGCCTAAGGGAGCTAGAATGTCACATGGAGATAATAGAGGTAGTGAGATATGTCCACAATATCTTAAGAGTTACTTACCTCAGACAGACTGTTTGCCTGATGCAGCATGTGTTATGCTTGGCCCAGTTGGGGTTGAGCATAGACCTTGCTAGGGCTCTTCTTGGACTTGGGAACAAAGAAGAGGACAATGAGGGCTTCTGCTAAGCCATTAGCGAGTGAACTGAGTGGCTCTACTCATCTAGAGCCCAAAGGAACTCTGAAATAGCCCCTAAGTTGATAGGGGTTCTTGCTGGGTCTTGCTGAGCAATGAGAAAGCTAGCAAGCGAGGAGGGAAGCAAGCAAATACATTGCAAGCTATGACACTGATACAATGTGCACAGCGAGTACACAAGGGAGCCTGTCTAAGTGCAGTTTAAGTGCTGAGTACAAAGATACTATGGGGGAGCATGAAGGTAGAACAAAACTAAGATACTATGTAGCTAAGGCTTGGGTATAAGTACGTGGGGAGACAGTGCACAGACCATGTATGGGTACAGGGGATGGGCAAAGGGAATACTGTAGGTAAGGTAAAACATATGGCGGGTCTAGAGGCCGCTGTCACGGATAGGAGGCGAAGGAGATGGTAGGAAGACCATCGACTGAGTTTGGACAATGTCAAATGAGTGGAATGGTGGATCAAAGGGAACTCATCAGGGTATGGAAGTGAAGAGTGGAAAGAGGAAGCCCTGATAGTATCAGCAGGGTTCACTGGACAGGTGATGAGGAATGACTCAAGAGAGGCCTAGGGGCGAGACTAGGTGACACGAGATGCGAGGCATGTGATGGGCACATGACAAAAGGTGGCATTGGTCTTGTGAGTGTCTGGTGGCGAGGCACGTGATAGGAGCATGTGATGAGAAAGTCTTGCAAGGTGCACAAGTGGTGTGTGGTGTGGTAGGTAAGGATCTAGTATAGGAGTGCTAGAGGGACGAGGACTATGCTGTTAGAGAAGCATAGGACGAGTCAATGGGAAGTCACAGGGAGTCTAGACGAGTAGGTGAGTCTAGAGGTCAATGGTGGGAGGTCATGTGATAGGTCACATGATCAAGAGTACTCTGGAGGTCACATAAGGTTGCATGTGACAAGAAACATGTGGCAGTGAGGTATACGAGTCTTGGGAGACAGGTGTAGTGAGTGTAGCAAAGAAAAGAGTAGTCTGGGGACGAATCGTAACAGCATGCTGATATGGAAGAATTCATCTTTTCACTTCAAGATGAAGAGAGTCTAACTCTACCCACCACTTTATATACTAAATCCCATCTTGGAGAGCAAGACTTGATCCCTCATCACTGCCAGAAAGATTTACTTCAGAACATGAATCAAATAATACAAGACCTTATGATACTGGAACTTCTCTATATAACCTATATAAAAGATCAGGTTAAACATCTAGAGATTCTGTTGAATGCAGAGATTCCTTCTCTTCAAAACTTCCAATAGAGAAGGGAACCAGTTATGATTTATGTTGAAGTGGATCAGGTGGTAACCCCTTAGATTACCCTAGCACCCTGCTTTCTGATCAATTCTTGAATTCCCCTCATCCAATCTAATAGTCATGTTCAAACCTGAGAAGAGACTGACTGACATGCAAGGGTAATTAGGATTCACAGGTATGCTTTAGGGTTTCAAGAATCATGGGGTAGGCACAATAATACCTTGAAGAGTGACTATCCAGAAGGGGATTGGCCAATGCCAAATAAATGAATTACTGGGACAATTTATGAAAATGAAACTTTAGCATCTTTTCTAGAAGGACTTGGCTGGGCACTCCCAACAGAATCATACCATGAAATGATTCAAGTGCCACTTCATAAGAGAGGATTTGAGATTCTGAACAGGGACTATGAGAAATACCAGAAAGTTGATGCAGAAATGCAGAGGATGGAGATAAGTCAGATTTTCCCTTCCACACTACACTTCACTACCACCACCACTACTTCTACCTACTATACCACTCCCCCTCATCTAGAAGGGGAAGATTCTATCTACATGATAGATGAAGTAGATGAAGAAGAAGCCAGTGAATTCTTTGAGCTAGGAACTCAATCAGTTCTAGTTCAAAGGAACTATTTACAGGGAAGACAGACTTTCCTTTATCAGGGATGTTTCAATCATACATGCATGGAATGCAGCAATGGACTTGAAACAGAGGCAATGTTTTTATGCCATGAATTCATATTATCAAAACATGGCTAATATATTTAAAAGGAAATACAAAAGCCACAAACAATTTGTTCTAGATTAGCTTCTTTTAACTGAATGAAGTGAAAAAAGAGTTAATCACCTTTGTGAAGAATTTCACCATGTTTGAGCTCACAAACAACTTGCAAGAAATTGGGCTGATCATTTCACTTCTGTACTATCTGCCACCCAAAATGCAAATTGAATACTGCACATGTGATTGGACTTAGAACAAGATGGAGCAGAGCTTAGAAGACTGGAACATCTTTGTTGAATCAAATTCTTGGTTAAAGAGATCCACAATCTCCAGAATCTCCTCCTACATAAAAAACCATTCCAATTGCTCCCTTTTTCTTCTCAACACCATCCACAGCCAACTCAATGTCACTCAAGAATTACTAGAAGTGATGCACAGAGTTTGGCCAATGTTGGTGTACTGTGGAGATCCTTATGCATCCACAAATCTGAATCTTGGAGGACTTACCCATACCCTTCAAGAAAAGCATAAAGCAGTTACCTTTCTTAAACTTTTCTTTGCCTTTTTCATCTCATCCTTTTCATATCCCATTACTTCTTTTAGATCCTGTGAATCAATGCTATACCTACAAAAAAGACATATATATATGGAATTACCATTATTTTTTGCAACTAGACCTTTATTTAATAAAGAGTTTTACTAGTTTATTATTATCTATATGGTACAAGAAATGATATTTACCAGTACATACAAAAGAATTCCTGAATCATTAAAGGAAAAATTATCATGTCACACAAATGCAACATTTGTGATAATTAAAAAGAAGACAGAAGAAATAGAGATTACAAGCCTATATCACTTGGAAATATAGGAGAAAAATAGCAAAACTGGATTAGACATGCTATTATTCAAAAGAAAAGAAAGTTCAGGAATAACTCTATGTCTTAGAAGACCAGGAATCAATTTCAGAACCAGAAACCTGCTATGCCCCTTTCACTCCATTCCCAATTGTTTCATCAGAAACTGACCCTTTTGAAGATCTTATAGATGCATTTATCCCTTGATAAAACAATGGCTGCAATTAAAATTGGATCTGAAATCACCTCAAAGATTGGCATTCTTAAAGGTCCAACCAACTATATAATATGATTCTATCAGTTATGCAATGCTTTGACAATGCTTGGACAATGGGACCTCTTTATGGAATGCACAGATAGATCAGGCTACTTGGAAAGCCAATGATTACAAAGCAGCTGCTCTTATTGCAGCTTACATCTCTCCCTCCATGCAATTTCTCCAACTTAACTCTTATTAGATTAGTGGCAATGACAAGATCTCCATTGCCCTTACCCTTTGAAACATGCTTCAGAATCTTCATATGCTGCAGGAAGTTGCAGGGGGTTTGATGATCTTCAGACAGGCACAATGCTTTCATTTCAACAAATCTCACTTTATGAACAATCAAGTTTCTGATTTCCTCTCTATAATTCATTAAATAGATAGAGTCAACCTTAACCTATCTGATTTCTTAAAAGCAATAATGATTTTATCTGCTCTCCCACCTTCTTATGACTTGATGGTGACTACTTTGGTCCATATCATCAAAACATCAGACTTTACCCCTGATACCATCACTGCCAATATTCTTACAGAGGCAAATTTTTGCTCTATAAGAAAGGCAGGTAACACTTAGGCTAAGTTCTTAGCTGAATGCATTTCTGAACCAGCTCATGCTAAGATAAACTGAACTAATGCAATTAAGAAGGCTCTGAACTCAAATGTCCAATGTGGACATTGCCAGAAAACTGGACACACATTTGACTGATGTTGATTCAAGAATAAAACTTCTGGAGGCTCTCCTTCAAAGAAATTTGCAATTCTTTTGCAGAAATCAAAGAAAATCAAAGCCTTTGAGCAGAGACAGAGACAGAAGGCTAACAAGAAAGGAAAAGGGAAAGCCCATTTCCTTGATGGTACCCTTGATGTTGACTATGCCTCAATGATCATTGATCAACCATTCTTAGACAAATTAGAGGAAAAAGAAACACAGAAAGCAATGGCTTCCTATAAAACTTCTATCAGACAGAATGATGATGCTTACAGCAACATCACTACTCATGGAGTAACAGACCCTATTTCAGACAACTTCATCCATAACTACATGAATGACAAAATGGAAGAATTCAATATGATTGAAGATTATCATAACTCTGAGTACATCCCCAGTTATTCCACTAGTGGTTATACAAGTACTGATTGGGATTCCATGAACACCATGGATTCCTTTTGGAACATTCAGATACTACAATGACCATCTTCTGCTGCAAACTAAAGATGAGATTCAATCAATTACAGGACCATTTAGTCATCCCTTACCTGGATATTATGAAGATACTCAGAGAAACAAAGATGGGACATGGAAACATGGGTTTGACTCTATAGACTTTGTTGTATGGGACAGGGACCCAGGTCCCATCAATGATAGTAACTGGGACTTTAATCATGATCTCTATAATTATGAGTGTTATTTTTTGACCATGACCATAAGCACTTCTTATCAAGATGGTTGGTTGATTGATAGCAGTGCTACTCACCATATCACACCACATTTTGAGGATTTTATGTCTCTTTCTAAACAAGAGAAGATTTGTGAAGTAGCAAATGGAGCATCCATAAAACTATATGGACCAGGTCATATTGTATTGCAATCATCAGGACAACCACTCATTCTTCAAAATGTTTGGTATTCACCTGATTCTCCACACAGATTATTATCTCTTGCAGCATTAATCAATCTTGGTTTTTCTGCAACAATCAATTCAAGAGCTACAACCATTCAGAACCCTCATGGTACTGTGTTAATTCAGGCATTTGCTTCATCATCACAAAATGGACTTCATTGATTTCAGTCATTTCTGATTAAACCAATTGTGAATTCAACCATGACACTGCAAACAGAAGATTCATTATGCTTATGGCATTATAGGTTTGGTTATACCTCACTTAATGTGCTCCATAATGCACATAAGACATGTCTTGGCATTCCTGCCTTGAATATAGATAAGACCAATTTCCTTTATACTTGCAAAGGTTGCCTTTAAGGCAAAACTACTCAATAATCATTCCCACAATCCTTTTTTAGAGCTTCTTGAGTTCTTAAACTTATTCATACAGATCTTCTGAAATTACCAGTCTACTCTCACAATCACAAGAAATATATTATTACTTTCTTGAATGATTACTCCTCCTGTGCTTGCATTGCTATGCTTTTACAAAAGAATGAAGCCTTTACTGTTTTTCAACACTTCTTAACTGAAGCAGAACACCAAACTGGTTTATCCTTACTCTCTGTTATGGATTCACAAGAACACTTGTACAATTTCTCTTTTTTTCTCTTATCTTATCTTATCTTTCAGATCACATGACCATTTCACCTCTTCACATATTCACAAGGTCATGTGATACTTTCACCTCTTCACTATTTCACATTTTCACATCTTCACATGTCACCTGCATGTTCAGGAATGTGCTTCTACTTACATTCTACCACACCATGTGTCTAGCATGTGTTGTGCTTCTTGCCATGCACATCAGGCATGTCATGCTTCTTTTCATTCCCATTGGCTTCTCTTCTTCTATTCCATTTGATAGAAGCCTTCCTTTTAATCTTTGTGTACTTCTACTCACATGCACTGCTTGGTCTGTATGCATGTAATAGTAGTATATAAGAGACAGTGTTTTGGCTGTCATTCCTCAGCCTAATCCACTTGGTTATTCACCTGCAAAGGAGTGAGACCACACTAGGGATTACCCTCCTCTATACATTCTACTACCAGCCAGCCAGAAGCCAGTGCCCTGCAGCAGTCATACAAAGAACCCCCTGCCAAGTCTACCAGAAATCAGTATGCACTATCATTCCAGTTTTCCTTTGTTTTTAGTGCTACTCCCTTGCATCCATATCACTCTCTCTACATTCAGATTGAGGGGGGAAATATCTTGGACAAGTTTTTAAATCATTCCTCATATCTTGAGAAATACAGCATTAGCTGACTGTATTAAGAGAATCTCAACAAAATGGCAGAGCAGAACACTTCAATTATACACTGCTAGACAAAACCAATGCAATGCTACAATATGCTTGCATGCCCAAGATTTTTTGGCAAAAAGCCATGGAGAGTGCAATATACATTTACAATCATCAATCAATGTGAAGACTTAAATGGGAAACTCCAATATTCAAGTGGGATCTTCATGTTGAAAAACCCAATGTCTTCTGCTTTAAGGTATTTGGATATCAAATATATGTCTTCATATATAAAAAAGAAAGAAGAGATAAACTCTCTTCAAAGACTAAGGAGATGATCTTTGTAGGATATCCTCCTGGTATGAAGGGATACAGATTCTATGATCCTGACACCCAACATATTGTTATTGCAAGAAATGCTACATTCAATGAGTTCTCTTTTCCAAAATGTTCTGAAATAGACAAACATGACTTTATTCAAATTCCAGAAGAAAGTGACAATAATTTGGAAGAAAAAGACAATGAATATTCAAATGATGAAGGAGATGGGGACACCCAAGAACCTCTCTTAGAAAAAGACCTTAATATTGAGGTGACATTTCCAAGTCTGCCTTCCAATCAAGTTTCTAACCAGGTGCAGCAATCTGGTTCTACTTCTCCTCCACTGCATACTCCTCCTTTTGCAAGATCTCCACCTATAGTTTCTAGAACACCTAGGAAATCTCCATTACCTCAGAGATCACCTTTGAGAGAGAGAGCTCCTGCAATACCTCCTCTGGCAATACCATGCCAATCACAAAGGAAGAGAAGAGCTTATATAATCTCTAATAACATCTATGGAGAGCAGAGACCTATAAACATTGAAAGAGATTCTTTCCCAACCAATCAGGAAGGATTAAAAGACTTATATGTGAGCCAAGAAGATGCTCATAACTTGAGCACACACTTCATGAAAGCCCTTATATCAATGGCATCACTGGTGTTTAACATACTGAGATAATACAAGAATATATTCCAATTGCCAATTAAACATCAAGGAAAATGGCTATTAGCCTGTAAGAAAGAAATCAAATCCATGAAGGATAGAAAAGTTTGAAAACTTGCAGATTTGCCTTCAGATTGTAAATTTATCAAGGGAAGATGAGTATTCATTGAAAAAGGCAATGGTCACAAAAAAGCAAGATTCATTGCTAAAAGATTTACTCAAGTCTATGGCATAGACTTTGAAGAAACCTTTTCTCTGGTTGCAAGATTTGAGACAGTTTGTCATTTACTTGCACTAGCTGCACTTAAAGATTGGAATATAGAGGCACTAGATGTGAAGACAGCTTTTCTCTTCAGAAGTCTAGATAAAGAAATATATATGAATCAATCTAAAGGTTTCATTAAAAAAGGTCAAGAGACTAAAGTTTGTCAACTTAAGAAAGCCATCTATGGACTAAAGCAAGCTATGCTCCAATGGAACAAAGCTGTCCATGACTCCTTATTAAGAATGGGCTTCAAAAAAACACATTCTGATCCAGGAGTATATGTTCTATTTTAGGGAAAAGACATCATGATCATGCTAATCTATGTTGATGATGTTCTCCACATTGGAAACAATCTCACACTCCTCAAAGAGAAGAAGAAACAATTCATGAAGATATGGGAAAGCTGAGACTTAGGTGAAGCTCAAGAATATCTTGAGATGTGTATTATCAGAAATCATTCTAAGCAATTACTAGGACTTGATCAAATCAAATACACTGATAAAGTTATAGAACATTTCAACATGACAAATTGTCAACCTACACATGTTCCTTTACCATCTGGCTATAATCCCACATTATCTAATGAAGAATCAAACCCTACTTTTCAAAGTCATTATCAATCAGTCATTGGATCATTGTTATACATCATGCTTGAAACAAGACCAGACCTTGCCTATGCAGTTATTAAAATGTCACAATTCTCAGCAAACTCTACTGAGGATCACTTTAATCATGCACTTCACATTGTGCAATACCTGGCTATCATTAGAGATTTATGCCTTACCTATCAAGAAGAATCATGTTACATTTCTACCTACCCATATGCTTTTCCTATGCTTTTCCCTTCTTTTCATTGGTTTCCATTCTCCTGATGTCAACCTGGGCTTTGCCTTTTTACCTTGCCTAAATTGTGCTTCATCTTCAGATCTTCACTTTTGCACATAGCATGGCTCATTAGTCAGTACCTTTACTGTTTCCTTTTGGTTGGCTGCTGTCATCCTTAACCATTGACATCTGTCTCCTATTTGTTACTGAGGTAGTGTCCTTTCCCACATCTGCTCTATTCCTTGGTCTATGCACCATTAGGATACATATATAAAGCCAGTACTTTACATATGATATTTTAGCTTAGTTCTCCTTTGTCTTACAGTGAGTGAATAAACCATTGCAATGTTTGACCTCAATTCAATACATGAAGCATATTGCAATTATATGTGGGAATTGTGTTTAGTATTGGTGAGATGAATTAATGTATATACTCCTGGCTACAACATTGCCCCTTAGGTCCACTCAGAGCCTGCTGATATATAGCCATTATAAAACAGTAACCTCATTGCAACAGTTTATTCATTTTTGATATTTGAGTATTATTAGTACTTGATATGGCCTTCTTTTGCTCTAACCACTGCCTCAATCCTTCTGGGCATGCTTTAAATTAACTTCTCACACTCCTCAGCTGGTATTTTCTTGAGTACTCCCCCATAACTCCACTATTCCATTAGAAGCATTCTCATACTTTTCAAGCCTTCTTTTGATATATCCTCATAGGTGTTCAATAGGGCTAATATCAGGAGACTGGGCAGGCCATATCATAGTCTTGAATTCCTGTTCATCTAGCCATTCCTTGACCTTTTTGCATGTATGCTTGGGATTATTGTCTTACTGAAAAATGACATTAGAAGAATTGAGATCATAGTACACATGGAGTTCTGCAGTTCATCCTTCAAAATTTAGAGGTAGAGATCTTCATTCATCCTACCATCAATCTTAGCAGCATAGCCAACTCCTTGTCAAGTCATACAGCCCCACATTCCCCTTCAAACTTCACAGTTTCCTCTACTAGCCTATTACTAAAGCCCTTATCTGGCTTTTTCCATGCCCATTTGTGACCATCTAACCCTAGGCAATTGATTTTGGTCTCATCTGACCAAATGACATGCTTTCAGTCCTCTATAGTCCAATCTTCATGGATATAGGCAAAGTCCAAATAAGTCTTGTGATATTTGGCAAAAAGTAAAGGAGATTTCTTTTTGACTACAGCCTTCATATCAGACTTTTTCAAGTGCTGGCAGACTGTATTAGGATTGAGAGATTGGTTAATAATGTTGGAAAGAGTTTTGGCAACCTGAACAGTAGTTTCTGCCTTGCCATTTAAAAGAAGATAAATACTATGCTAAATATTGATAGGAGAAAGTTTGGATGGGTGACCATCAGAGGACTTTTCTAGGTTTGGGCACTCTTTGGGGTGAAGCATAGACACAGTAGAGACATTGAGGCCCATATGAGAGGCAATAGAGCAGGTAGAATGTCCAGCATAAAGCTGAGCCAGAATAGTAGCTTTCTGATCAATAAAAAAAGATTTTATAATGGTAAAAGTAGGAAAAAAAGGAGTGTGGGAACTGTTTGAAACTCAGACATAGTATATCTCTGTTTATAGTATCAAACAAATGCAAATATTCACATATATACATGGAATCTCATGCATAATTTAAAAGTGAATAAACCATTGCAATGAGGTTACTGTTTTATAATGACTATATCTCAGCAGGCTCTGAGTGGAATGACATGACCTAGGGGGCAATGTTGTAGCCAAGAGTATGTACATTAATCCATCTCACCAACACTAAGCACAATTCCCACATATAATTGCAATATGCTTCATGTATTGAATTGAGATCAAACATTGCAACAGTTTATTTACTTACTGTATCTAGTGTTTGCAACATTAGTTTGCTGGCTAGATCAAGGTCCCCTAAGTCTCACCATCATCCCCTCATCTCTTATCACCAGTCACAAGATCCTCAGAGACTCCCTATATCTGTTGTGAATCTGTGCAGACACTTGTACGATTTCCTTTCTTTTTCTTATCTTATCTTATCTTTCAGATCACGTGATCATTTCACACCTTCACATATTCACAAGGTCACGTGATAATTTCACTTCTTCACATTTTCACTTCTTCACATGGCACCTACATGTTCAGGGTCATGCTTCTACTTCCATTCTGCCACACCATGTGTTTAGCATGTGTTGTGCTTCTATTCATGCACATTAGGCATGGCATACTTCTTTTCATTTCTGCTAGCTTCTCTTGCTTCTCTTCCATTTGATAGAAGCCTAGCTTTAATCTCTGTAACTTCTTTACTCACACACTGCTTATATCAGTAGTATATAAGAGACTGTATTTTGGCTGTTGTCCCTCAGCCTAATCTACTTGGATAATCACCTGCAAAGGAGTGAGTCCACACAAGATTACTCTCCACTCCTATATCTTCCAGTCCAGCCAGAAAGCCCTGCAGTGGTTGTACAAAGTAACCCCCTGCCAAGTTTATAAGAAACCAGTACACTATTATTGTTCCAGTTTTTTCTTCAGTGTTTCGCCTTTGCAGTTGCAACACTTAGATTAGGCTATACTTATGCTGCCTGGCTTTGCTCAGTGTCTAGACCCCCCAGCACCCTCTCATCATACTCTAGTCTCCCATTGGAGATTATTGTGCAAGCCCCAGCTGTCGAGCCCTTCACTCCAGCCCTTTTCATCCAAGATTGGGCCTTCTAAGTAGACCTGAATGACCACCCTGCTCAGACCTTTCAGCCTTGGAGTGTTGAAGAACTCCTCCACTGTTACTTCCCAGAAGGTTGCCCTTGTTCAACCTCCCTTGAGTCTGGCGAGATTCAAGAAGGTTTAGTACATCCTGACCACGATATTCAGATTTATCTGAATCACCTAGGTGACATTCCTCTTGAAATGCATCTGGACATATGTCGTCGTCTCCAAAAAGAACCCCTTGAGCCCGAAGCATGGAACCGTTGGTGTGTAGCCACATGTTTTCAACAAAACACTTACACGTTTTTTACCAAACGTGAACATGCTCAAGTGACAGAGCTTACTTTAGAGCTAGAGAAAGCTCAAGAGAAGGTTAGACTTCTTAAGGAGAAGAAGGAGCTACACCGTCGTAAGCTCGAGTTACTCAAAGCCAAGAAGAAGTACTCGTCTCATAAAACCATTTGTCTTCACAATAGAATTGTACCCCAAGTCAAATAGTCGTTGAAAGATATGACTAGGCAACTCTAAAATACATTTTTCTTCACCACGTCTTACTATGGGAACTTTCGTGAACCAAGGGATGGTTACGATGCTGAGAACTCAGATTCAACCAAACAACCATCCAACCTTTACAATTCAGAAAGGTTTGATTTACCAAGCACTCTATCTCTAGATACTGGATATTTTCCTGAAACCGAACCTAACCCCCCATCTCCTACTCCGAGAAACAACATGTCAACTCAACAGCAACTCATTGACATTCTCCAACAGCTCGCTCATATCACCACCAATATGAATGTGTCCAACTTGCAAAAGGACGTAACAAAAAAGATCGCTGATTCAGGAAACTGGGATGGCAAGAAAGCGACTTTTCATCTATGGATAACGAAAGTAGAGCTATGGGAGTCCATGCAACAATGGGGCTCAGACAAGTTAAGGGTAGTCACAATCTTGTCCCATCTAGAAGGATATGCGGAAGTCTTCACATGAACTCAATTAGAAGAGTTCATGGAAGAAGAAGTCAAACCACAGAAAGACAAAGACGAAAATGAAATACTGGGGACCACTCGAGGCGATCTAGCCTGGCCTACCTTCTTAGGTCTAAAAAGGCATTTCCTTGAACACTTCCAGATCGACACATTATCACATGAAGTGTTACGGAAATTAGAAAGATACACACAACAAGGTTGTAACACCTTCGAGTGGGTCAGTCGTTTTCATTTAATGGTCAAAGAGGCAGAGATTTCAGAAGATTATGCCCTGTCTATCATGAAAAGAATGGTGGACAGACCAATATATCATGAAGTCAATATGTGAAATATGGACGCATCATATGAAGATTTCAAAGAGCTAGTGCAACAAGTAGGCAAAGCCTTTGAAAAGGAAAGAGAAGAATGTGGTGGCATGTTTCATTCCTCTCCACAATCACAGTACCAGCCATGGTACAACCCTCTGTCTAGGCCCCCTCCACCATCATTTACTGCAGTAGGGACTCAACCAGGAAGAGGTGCACCTATGGATATAAGTGCACAACAAACTCAAAGATCAAATAATCCCTATAGACCCAACAACGCATTCAATCCAACTAGAGGTTTCCAACTGAAAGATCAAAGTAAAATGACTTGCTACAACTGTAGCAAAATAGGTCACATCACAAGAAACTGTCCTGATCCACAATGTTGTACAATAAGACAACAAGGATATATGGACTTTTGGGGAGAATGGGTCCCTCCAGTTTATGAATATTCTGCTCCACCCCCTCCCATTGACAATAGAATGGTAGGAACAGAATTCTCTAGCCAGCCAAATGCGCAAGGGTGGCATTCCGCAAATGTATATAATATGCACGACTCTGTCAATGTGGCCACCCAAGCCACAAGTCAACAAGTTGGGTATATGTCCGAGGAAGCTGAGGCATTTTGGAGAGATAAAATCCAAAGTGAACAAAAAGCCAACACTTCCGTATCTTTAAATTAAATCAGACCAAGATCGATAGAGGTGATCAAGGTCAAAGGACTAAGTCTCTTTCCACTTACATACCACCACATAAAAGAAAAAATATTGACACTTCCACATTTACTACAGAAAATGTATCTATTAATTGGGTAGCCCCGTCGTCCTCTTGTACTAATACCTTAGATGGTCTTGATGATGCAATAAAATGTGCTTTTGGAATATCCATAAAGAAGTCTCTCACGAGCTCGGTACCAGATAAAAAATATAGTGTGCTTAATTCCTTTACAAGGTCAGTTTGTAATGCGTCATTAAATTATAAAACCCCTATAGGAAATAAAACCCTTGCTCATCATGGAGAGTTTAACATCCCATATACTATTCAAATAACTGCTAATGGTCTCAAGCAAGAGGTATCTCTAAAGGCTCTGCTAGACTCAGGCACAGTTAACACCTTCATCAATCATGAGGTCATTGATAGGTATAATTTGCAGAAAATCCCTCTCCCTAAACCACTTGAAGCCATAAATGCAGATGGGTCACCAAATCTACAAGGAATCTTGACCCATTACGTAACCCTATAAATCTCTCTCAACAATCATGTCAAAGCCCTAGATGCATTTGTCTCCACTCTAGGCATGCATAATATAATTGTGGGATATGATTGGTTACAACAACATAATCCTAACATTAATTGGGTTGCTAAAACCATAACATTCCCATGATGCACAGATCATTGCCATGAAGGGTCTACAGTTCCCCTTCACAAGATCTCAGCTAATGAAGAAAAAGAACTCAAAAAAGCCATATCTGAAGCTTACCATGATTTTCTTGACGTATTTTCTGAATCAGAATCTGAAAGGATGCCTGAATGAAAACCTTGGGATCATGCCATAGAGCTTAAGGATGATTTTATTCCAAAAAAGGAACATGTTATTCCTCTTTCGGATTTAGAACAAGAAGAAGTTCGCACTTTCTTGTCCAAAGAATTAAAAAAGGGATATATTCGCCCCTCTAAATCCCCTCAAACCGCACCTGTCTTTTTCATTCTCAAAAAAGATGGCAAGAAGCATATGGTCATGGACTATCAATACCTCAACGAAGGAACTGTGAAAAACGCTTATCCCCTTCCTCTCATATCTATGCTTATTGATCGCCTTAAAGGTGCAGATATGTTTACAACTTTGGATCTTCGATGGGGATATAACAATGTCCGCATCAAAGAAGGCAATGAATGGAAAGGAGTGTTCGTTACTCCAGAAGGTGCTTATGAACCACTGGTTATGTATTTCAGAATGATCAATTCCCCTGCCACGTTCCAACAAATAATGAATGATATTTATGGGGATATGTGGATCTGCGTATTAATCTATCTGGATGATGTAAACGTCTTTACAAAAGGAAAAACATGTGCAGAGCATGAACAAATTGTTCAGAAAGTCTTACAGCAGTTACAAGATAATGACTTGTTTGCCAAGCCATCCAAATGTCATTTTTCTCAAGACAAAGTAGATTTTCTAGGAATGGTTGTATCTAAAGAAGGAGTTGAGATGCAAAAGGGAAAGGTAGATGCTATTCTAGAATGGCCAACTTCCAAGAAAATCAAAGAAGTTCAATCTTTCCTTGAACTTTATAATTATTATCAGCATTTCATCCAAGATTTTGCCGATATTTCTAAACCTTTAACTATGCTTACAAAAAAAGATCAACCATTTATTTGGGAAACACCACAACAAGAAGCTTTTAACAAGCTCAAATTCCATTTTACCTCTGCACCACTTCTTGTCTTTCCCAACCCCACCCTCCCTATGAGATTAGAAGCTGATGCTTCTGATCTCGCCACTGGTGCAGTATTATCACAACAATGCAAAGATGGTCTCTGGAGACCTTGTGCTTTTTATTCGCACTCTTTTTCCAAAGAAGAGTGCAATTACCCTATATATGATAAAGAACTCCTTGCTATTATCAGAGCACTATAGGAATAGCATTATTATCTTCTAGGACTTTCACATTTTGAAGTGTGGACAGACCACAAGAACCTGGAGTTCTGGAAAAAGCTGCAGGATCTTTCTCAACAACAAGCTAGATGGCATGCCATTCTGCTAGAATATAACTTTCAGATCCATTATAAACCAGGATCACAGAATGGTAGGGCTGATGCTTTGTCTAGATGACCAGATTACGGCGATGCAGCTGAAAAAATTAACACAAACATTACCATGCTTCCCCCTACATCTTTTGCATGAAATATTACTATCTCTTCATCTTTTTATCAAAAAATCAAAGAACATACTCTATCTATGACTGATGATATCCCACATCAGTTTGAATACAATGGGGATTCTGGTGTCTTTAAGAAAGCAGATTGTATTTATGTTCCCATCACTCTCCGTTCGGAATGTTTGTCTCTTTGCCATGATTCCCCTCTGGCAGGTCACTCAGGACAAGCACGAACACTCCATCTCCTTTCTAGGTATTTTGATTGGCCTGGAGTCATGAAAGACCTGAAAGCCTACATTAAAGGTTGTCAAACTTGTGCTAGCACAAGAGGAAAACAACATCTTTCTGGTATCGCTCCCCTTCCACTCCCCACCACAACCCACCTGTGGAAGAATATTTCTATTGACTTTGTTTCCAGTTTCCCTTCTCTATCTAATATCGACTCTATTTGCATTATTGTAGATCATTTTTCTAAAGAAGTCGTCTTTGTGCCATGCAACAAAACAATTTCTTCCTCTCAATTGGCTATACTATTTAGGGACCATGTCTGGTGTCAACATGGTTTACCAAGTTCTATTGTTTCCAATCAGGGAATGTAGTTCATTTCTGAGTTTACAAGGGAACTCTGCAACCCTCTTGCTATTGACCAAAAGATATCTACAGCATATCACCTGCAAATGGATGGTCAAATGGAACAGATCAACCAGGAGTTGATTGCCTACCTTCAAAGTTTCATTGCTAAATGACAACATGATTGGATTAATTGGGTTA
Source organism: Singerocomus inundabilis (assembly GCA_038089075.1). NCBI lineage: Eukaryota > Fungi > Basidiomycota > Agaricomycetes > Boletales > Boletaceae > Singerocomus > Singerocomus inundabilis. The sequence goes on from JBBPKD010000415.1 coordinate 17,912, forward strand.
AGATGGCTCAGTTCCATCATAATAACTCATTGTCTAGAGCAACGGGTAATGCACTGTTTCAAATTACAAGAAACTATTTCCCTTATCTCGGATTTGAAAATTCAGAAGTACCCTTGTTGCAAATCCTAGTGAGTGAGCTAACACAGAGACACTAAGTCAACCATACCACCCTATAGAGTAGCCTGTAGTAGTATGCGAATATGTTGAGCATCTCTTGATATCCTATGTCTGGCTGGATAAGAGAAGAGAGGATGTTGCTTCACCAATGTCAACTCACTCCTTAAAGCTCAGGGGCTTAAGGCGACTTTGACAAGTTGATTAGGCTGAGGGGATTCAGCCAAAGTACACTCGTATTTATACTACAGAATACCTAGCACGGACCAAGCTATGCTAGGGTAAAGGGGAAACAGAGATGAAAAGAATGCACATCAAGTGTGTTCAGGGCTTGGCTTCTATGAAATGGAAAAGAAGAGAAGCAAGCGGAAATGAGAAGAAGCATAACATGCACCTAAGGCATGGTGTGGCAGAATGGAAACATGACTCTGTGAAGAGTGCACATGTAAAAGGGTGAAGAGTAAAAGAGGTGACACATGATGATGTAAAGGTGTGAAAAAGTGAAGAAGTCATGTGACCTGAAGATAAGATAAGATAAAGCAAAAAGTGAAAAATAATACCGTTCCATAACAACCCTTTGGCATTTCTTGTGCTAAAGCTCATGAGGATATCCAACACACTTTGACAGTGACTAGACAAAAAATGTTGGATAAACCCCATCCAAAGGTTACTTACATCCCAGAAGTAGGTCAGCAAGTCTGGCTTTCAACAGAACACTTGGTATTACCATACCCAGCTAAAAAACTTACACAATGCTGAATTGGTCCTTATATTATCAAGAGAATGATGCCTGGAGCAGTTGAGTTATCTTTACCATCCAGGATGCATATTCACCCAGTAGTGAATATATCCCGCATCAAACCTTTTTCTGAATCAGTTGAAGGGCAAGCATTTATTCAATCTGATGCTATTATAGTTACAGAAGAAGGGGATGAAGAATACGAAGTAGATCATATTGTGGAATCAAAGTTACAACAAGGCAAATTGCATTATCTTGTTTATTGGAAAGGCTGGTCCGACTCCAATAGAACTTGGGAACCTGCCTCACATTTTGCCAATGCTTCAAAAGCAGTCTCTTTGTTTCATAAACAAAATCCATCTGCTCCTCGATCTCTCCATATGATAGGTATCATATTCTCTCAACTTTTTAAACCCTATGAAAATTTTACTTGTTCATCTGGAAGCTAAACATTGAGAGGGGGGAAGTGTTGTGAATCTGTACAGACACTTGTATGATTTCCTTTCTTTTTCTTTTCTTATCTTATCTTTCAGATCACGTGATCATTTCACACCTTCACATATTCACAAGGTCACGTGATAATTTCACTTCTTCACATTTTCACTTCTTCACATGGCACCTGCATGTTCAGGGTCATGCTTCTACTTCCATTCTGCCACACCATGTGTTTAGCATGTGTTGTGCTTCTATCCATGCACATCAGGCATGGCATACTTCTTTTCATTTCTGCTAGCTTCTCTTGCTTCTCTTCCATTTGATAGAAGCCTAGCTTTAATCTCCATAACTTCTTTACTCATGCACTGCTTGATCCGTGTGCATGTATCAGTAGTATATAAGGGACTGTATTTTGGCTGTTGTCCCTCAGCCTAATCTACTTGGATAATCGCCTGCAAAGGAGTGAGTCCACACAAGATTACTCTCCACTCCTACATCTTCCAGTTCAGCCAGAAAGCCCTGCAGTGATTGTACAAAGTAACCTCCTGCCAAGTTTATAAGAAACCAGTATGCTATTATCATTCCAGTTTTTTCTCCAGTGTTTCGCCTTTGCAGTTGCAACAATATCTTAGGAAACCTTCATATGTAACACAAGTTATCAAATGAGCTTACTTTATTCTTGCAAGTGTTACAATTCATTCCTTAACTACTCTTTTGTTAGATTGTAAAATGCGACCAGACTGGGGTTTGAACCCAGAACCTCCTGAATTTCAACCAGGTGCTCTACCACTGAGCTATATGGTCAAGATTCATAGTGTCAACATTACATTGGTATTGTAATGCTGTAGGGGATGCCTACTCATAGGTGTAATACCTATCTATAGTTGTTGCGACTGCAAAGGAGCTACACTGCCTCAACTATCTCCATGGTCCTGTCGGGCAACCTGGCATCGTTCTATGGGGCTTGAAATGGGAAAGGAGTTTCTCGTATGGCTATATCCAGGTTGCCACCCTTGTAAGCTGATCTAGGGTGCCACCCTGTATTAAGGGTGCTCTGGATGCTACCACATGATCTTCTACAGCGCTACGGCTCGTAGGGTACTCTGAAATATGATAAGGTATAACGGTAGTGGTAACCTAACTATACCGCAGGTATATCATTGTCTTGACCAATGACATGGTCTTGAGTCGCATGGGTTATCTTGTATAGTAATCTGGATGACTAGGCCATATGATGGTGTAGTCCTGGACTGGTTAAATAATGAGAAAACGAATGGAGTGCGTACTGCAAGTCTTGGGAATATAACTTGACGCGGGATACGAGTTGGCAGGCTGGACTGGAAGAGGTGGAGGTTGGCTTTATCTCCAGACAACCTCACTCCCAGGCACCATTGTTGGCAGGCAGGCAAATAGTCATCGTCTACTTGAGGATACTTCACTAGGCCACCTATCGCTAGGCAGGGTAGAAGAGGTAACAAGTGGATTAGGCTGGGGGGACACCAGCCAACTCACAACCCCTTATATACGGTTACATGGTAGGGTCTAGGGTATACGA
>JBBPKD010000416.1:0-20752 GCA_038089075.1 Singerocomus inundabilis
TGCTGCTCCACGTCAAAAAAAAAAAAGTGCCATACAAGGGACCTGTGCACCAGTCGTCGGTAGCACGTCCAGGATCCCCTACGGATCTATGCACGACTGCCATCCCCGCCCTTGACTGGTCTATACAGTTGCGTATGGGCGCTTGCAGGGCATCCACCCAACGCCTCTCAATGTCGCTCTGGATGATTGGGTCGATTACGTACGCATCCTTCGTCCCTATCTGAGTTTCAATATTACATACTCCGTCAGGTCCTCGCCGGGAGTTGCTATGCGGCCTCGGAACAAATGTTGAACATTTTGGGGCTGACCAGGCTAATCGTTCCATGTCAGTGGCGTCAGGTCGAGCACCAGCAGACCACATATGTCTGTGGTCTGTAACGCGGTACCTTCGCGAGGTAAGTACCGCTTGCTCTCTGACCTCCACCAGTCGCAAAACTTCACCGAATGGCAGAACCCTCGTCCGGTCCCCAACGCTCGCGGCCGACAAGTACGACAGGCGGCAAGGCCGAAAAAGAAAAACGCAAACGTTCGCGTGTCACACCAGAACAGCTCGTGCATTTGGAGCGGTTCTTTGCCATGGATCGGAGCCCAACTGCCCCCCGCAGAAAGGAGATCAGTGATATGCTTGGAATGCAGGAACGCCAGACACAAATTTGGTTCCAGAACCGGTCTGTGCTTATTTCATTCCTTGGTGCTCTACCTAACTTTGCTGCAGTCGGGCCAAAGCTAAACTGCAAGATGGCAAACAGGGCCGAGGTAGTGGTGGAGAAACATCACCCGGCACACCACCAGAGTTGGTCACTGGGTACGAAGCAGACTTACACTACCTTTTACATGAGGACGAGCGTGAGTGATGAATACTGATCATAAATACCTGATGACGATTCAAGTCGATCATCAGCTGTGACCATTATTCCTTGTACCGACCTTTCTATCGGGACTTGGCGTCGAATCGCAACGACCCTCAGAAAGCATGACCTCGTGGCGTATCTATGTGACACCAAACGTTGCCTCACTTGGTTCATCCACTCCTCAGGATATGGGTTCAAAATGGAGATACCTTTTGATTTCATCGTCGACACCGAACTCACAAATGCCGCCCCAGGATCTGGTGTCGCGTCGTTTATTCTCTCTCGACCGCCAACTTTCTATCTTGAATCATTTTCATCCCCCGATACTGGTACTGAACCAATCCGTCACTGGAAGAAGTGTGCAGATTGGACCGAAGATCAGCAAGCTACCAAAGTATTGAGGCACAACCTCGTGGGATCCGCTGTCCAACTCGCCCATTTACTCCGTCACCTAAATGCACACACATCTGGATCAGATATTCAGCTCCATTCGCCAAACTACCACTCCGAAGAACCATCTCCAGGCACGACTATCTTAGAGGTACAACCGCCACCGCTGGCCGCCCTCGTCGGCACTGGATACGGCTATCATCCTCCACTTCCCATTACACGACCCCCCTCGGACGTAGTTTCTGAACCCGATCCTTCTGTGTACCCTCAATATCCTCGACACGCTGCCATCGAACTTGATCAGTCAGCTGCACACTTAAACTATTCAGAAACCACCCTACAACATCATATCTCCCATTCATCGCTTTCTGCTAGTCGTGGTTCGTCTCGATCTTTTTCCCCCCATGGTTCACTTCAACGACCCTATTCTGCTGGCTCAGTCCACTCACTTCTCTATGATGATGCTCTCTTTCCGTGACAACCCTCAACCACCTGGGAGCGCAGCGCACACGCCACTTGGAACGCCATCCCCACCACTGTTAATCACCCCGCCGGATTACCATGCTAGGTCCCTTTGACCCGACAAATCCGTCATTTCGGACATGTCTGGTGTATCCTACCCGGGCACCCGCACAATTGCAATTCCCGTCCAGCACGGCAACACCCAACACTTGATATGTCGCAACTTCCATAGTACATATTCGCACCTTCCTCCGTCTTCCGCACACTTATTCATTGTAATTCCACTCGCTGTAAACGAACATATAACTCAGGTCGCTGGCTCGCATAACATAATTCTTATAGCTCTCTAGTAGTGCCCACCACCCAACATACATACCCCTATCGGATTAAACTTTCAATTAGTTCAACAATAAACATCCCATTATTGTCATGATGATGTTGACAGTAAATGATGGCTGTCTTCTATTGACGTATAAAGGATGTGATATAAACCACCGTAGTAGATCTTATGGCACTATGATAAACTTTCCCTGCCATGCTGGTTGGCTCTGTTTGTAAGCGTCCGACTCACGATGTTGACTACGAATGAAAGTGACATGGATCAAACTTGGAGTAGACCTCGATGAATTGATACTCACATGCCTCCAAGTAGCGATCCATGCATCGTGTTAAGCACGTCTGGAGAAGGCGACCCAATGAGCCATAGCTATTGGTATCTGAGAGTGGCGCACTGGTACGTACTTCTTCCGAGCTCGTTAATGACACCCCTGGCTTAGGAACACACTTTGCAAAGCATTTCTCGGAAGTTTTCTAGGTCGCAGATGATATATATTGTCCGAGGTCACCGAAAAAAATAATGAGTGCATACGGTGATGAGTTCTTGTGCTGTGGCAAGATTTATTTCCGCACGAATGGCGTTCACAACGGCCTCCTTCTGGGCAGTCGTGTCTACGCAGAATCTTTCAGATTTCCGAGGCTCGCGTGAAAAAGCAGCACAAACCTGGTTTATTGCTGGAGGACGATCTAAAAAAGTCGGACATGGTTCGAGTGTTCTTTCTATAAGCGTTGTCAACGGATCCAGATTGGAAAGGACTCAAGGAGGAAGACCAAACTAAATATTCCTGCTATGCTCGCCGCGTCATTTGCCGAGTAGCGAACTTTACTTCCATTTTTGGGAACTCGGTCAAGTGAGGGAAAGCTCAGGCTCGGGTCAGCACACCACTTGGGGGACCTTTTAGTGCCTCTGAATCGTAGAACATGGGCGCTCAAGAGTCCACAGCAAGGAATAGCAATGATCAGGACACCTCTACATCCGATTATTATGAACTTCTTGGTGTTGAAGAGTCAGCGACAACCGATGAGATCAAGGCACGTCCCGCTCTTCTTGAACCCGACTGCAAATGTCTCAACACTATTATAGAAAGCATTCAGGAAACTTGCACTTGTTCATCATCCCGATAAGAACAAGGACGATGTTGAGGGTGCTACGCAACGCTTCGCGTTGATTCAACAAGCATATGAGGTGGGTTATCGGATATGACACTTCGGCGAATCGAATTGCTCGTTCATGTGCCCCCGACGGTTATTCGCTGTAGGTTCTCAGTGACGAGCAGGTATGCCGAAATGCACTAACGTGCCCAGTCACACCAAAGTCTGATGCTATATGTCCAAGTAGGAAAGAGCTTGGTATGACTCCCACAAGGCGTCACTCGCGCCTGAGCCAGATGCCGCAGCTGTGTTTGAGGACATCAGAGGCGGTGTTCCACCTCCCCGCACGCGCGATCGTGGTTTGACAGTGCGGCACTTGTCTCAGTTCTTCGATGCCAGTGTATGGTCTGGACTCGATGACGGCCAGAACGTATGTCTCATCTTCTTATCTCGTCACCGAGAAACTTCACGGACGTCTTGTTTATTTGTTTATTTTCACAGGGATTCTTCACCCTTTATCGTAATTTGTTCTCTAGGCTCGCACAAGAGGAGGCCATGCTATCCGATGTTGAATACCCGCGGTTTGGTGACTCAACGTGGTCCTGGACGAATACAACGACATCGTCAGAGGCTGTTAGGAATTTTTACAATGCATGGCTGAACTTTTCTACATTAAAAGAGTTCATGTGGGTGGACCACTACAACACGGTAGATGCGCCGGATCGCAGAATACGAAGGTCACCTTCCCTATTATATGATGATCCGAAGACTATGCTGATTCGTATATAGAATGATGGAGAAAGAAAACAAGAAGGCACGGGATGATGCACGAAAAGAATACAACGAAACCGTGAGGGTGTGTGCTAGTCCCAGCTACACTACGACCAGCTCTAACCTCGAATCCGGCAGTCCCTGGTGATGTTCGTCCGAAAACGTGATCCGCGTCATAAGAGTCATCTTGCTCATCAGGCGCAGCTTAATCAGATGAAGGCCAATGAGTCCCTGGCATCATCTAGCTCTAAGCCTCAAAAGGCACAGACTAGCAGTACCCCTTATATTGAACAAGAATGGCAACAGGTCACCAAAGACCACCAGCACGATGACCTCGAATGGGCAGCTGTGGAGGGAGAGGACCCGGAAGAATGGGAATGTGTAGCATGCAGAAAGTTGTTTAAAAGTGAAGCTGCCTGGAACAGTCATGAACGGAGCAAGAAGCATATGAGAGAGGTCGAGAGGTTGAAAAGAGAGATTATGAGAGAAAATGAGGAGCTCGGACTAACGGCCGATGATTTAGATGATGAGAAACAGCATCACGTTGCTGAGGTTGACGAAAATACGGGTCCTCAACGGCCGCCTGCACCACCTGGACGTGCTCGAGGCGACAATTCAGACGCTGATTCTGTGCGTCCATCAAAAAATATCGACGTTCTAGACGATGAATTGGGATACGAAGAGGTGTCAGAGATTACAAATCGAGTTCAAGTTGCCCAAATAATTACATCTGACGGTGAAGAATCGGGGACGCAGGCCTCAGAGGCTCCGCGAGAACTATCCAAGAGGGAAAAGCGAAAATTGCGAGAGGCACGAAAAGCACAAGCAATAGAAACCAAGGGGCCCGTAGCAACGCAAGTCAGTGACTTTGTTCATTGCAAGCCATCTCCTAATCATCTGCCAGGTCTGCAACATCTGCAAAAAGTATTTCGACAGTCGAACCAGGTTGTTCAATCATATCCGGGAATCAGGGCATGCAGTTGCTCTCCCAGACGACAAAGCACAAATTAGAAAGAACCAAAAGGGAAAGAGATAACACGCCGAGACTAGCTCTACCAACGGGAGTCGGAGAGCGGTCAGCCCATACATAGTCGTACAGTGACCTCCAATCTATCCCATCAACTGTGAGACATCATCTGGTGGGTACTTTGTTTGCGAAAACGTCAAAAGCCTGTGAGGTGATCAATCACTGTCCAGAGCATTGAGGGATTAGCGTACCGTTTCAGGCTTTGAATGTACTTTCGGCTGACTTCATCATTGAGCACATGTGCAACTTGATCGGTAGAGATTTTCTCTCTTGCCGAACGTTCGTGGATACTAAGAGAGGAATGTGAGCAGCGACTTGAGAAGTGAATTTGGGGGAAAACATACCCAACCATGGTTACACCAATAGGCCATGGCGCATTGCCTATCGATAATCTGAGGTATGCATCATTTGCCTTCTGGTATTGTCGCTTTTGCATATAATGGACAATCTCAGCTATGCGAGCTAGCATGTCTGAAGGTAATGACTATTATCGGCTGAGTGTTGAACTGAGGAAGATGCGCGAGCACCTGACGCACTCTTGAACGCAAAGTCTTGAAAAGTGGCTTGAGGTATTGCGCAGACTGAACTTGGGTTGCAGCTGCTAGCTTTCCTTGCGTAGTCTGCTTAATATGTTCTGTGAAAGGAATTAAACTCCATGAATTAAAGACATTGTTCTTTCCGACCTGGTCTGTCATCCATGGCTTCCTCCCATTCTTTGAGAGTGCGCTTCAACGCGTAGTAAATAAGCGGATATAACCTGTCTGGGTCGGTTTTAATCAAGTCCAGGTCCAGAACGCCAGTGCTTGGCTCTTCGGCGTCGCCCTTCCTTTTCCCCTTGCTCTTATTCCTAAGCTCTCGCTCCACGTTCTCAACGTCTTCTAAGGCCTTCTTGAAATCATTCTGACCACTTTGATGCTCGCTCCCTTTTTCTTCAATCAGCTCCAGCGCGCGAAGACGTAGTCTACGGTCTCTGTCAGATTCGGCAAATAACCGGATTGGCTGCCCTTTGGCACGAAGTCTGCGGACAGTCTCCTCGTTTGAGATGTTAAAAGAAGATTCAGGAATTGGTGAGCTTGAATCTCGGGACTCATCAACAGGCGTGGGGGAATTAGATAGAGGTGGCTTCTGCTTTCCACTTACATGTGAGCAGGATGTTGGCACAATGCAAAGGGGGATGCTCACATTCGCGTTCGTCATTTCCTGCTCGTTAGCAATAACTGGGGCCTGAATTCGTGTTTCTTCCTGCATAGCCTGTGTTCGTTGTTGTTTAGTCTTCAACTCCTCCTGTTTGATCCTTTCTATATCTGCTCGCCGCATGTATTTGACAGGCCGTACGCTGCCGTCGTTCTCTAGCGTTTTGCGTTTGAGCGCAATTTCAGCTTTGAGCGCGTCCATGGCGGTGATGGGTTCTTTAGATCTATCATTGGCCGGGCAAGTGACGCTAAGCGGTGGCTTATATAATGCGGCATAGTAGAGTCCGTCCTACTCCGAGTTGAGTGTCTGCGAGCAACCAAAATGTCTGAATCCGACTTGTCCAGGCATGTCATATCACGCTCTCTTCAGGCAACGAGAGATTTATTTTCTTTGTAGCAAATATGTTCTCCAAACTGCGGGCTTCGACGGTGAGTTGAGACTCCTGGTTGGCTTGCTTTGCCTAACGGTCGTGTCAGCCCGTTTCCCCAACACCAACCAGACGAGGCACTGGTATGGTTGGGTCTTGTGGTACATGTAGGCTTTCGTGCTCATGTGTGAGCAGTTTCCAGAACTACACCGATTATTTCAAGTGTGTCACTGCCAAGGGGGAAGATTTTGCACCGTGCAAACAGTTCAAGAGGGCGTATAACTCTCTCTGTCCAAGTAAGTGTTTCAGACTGCTTTGCGATGCCCGGTTGTCTTATGTCTTTGCAGACGAATGGGTATGGCACAATCGTTCGGTATATTATTCCACTGCTTAGTGTTCTTTGCAGATAGCCAGATTCGACGAACAAAGAGAGAATGGGACATTCCCTGCTTCCCTGGAGCCTTGATAGATACACAACGCGTGTTGAGTGTTGCCGTGAAATAGTAGTATTGTCGACAGTTTTTTGTTAATTTTTCTGGGCCACACTGGGCACGGATGGATTTGGTATATGAATTAGATATCAGGACGTCTTGAGTCGGTGGTCCTGCTTGGAGAGGGACAACAACTTATGAATCACGCAAGCCCCTCATATCTTGGCCTCTACTCGTCCCGCGTCACGGCTTCTCCTGTGCTAGATTCGGCCCACGATGGACAATGTCAACCTCAATGCTCTCACCGAAAATGCAGCGAGACTTGGTATGCGCATTCAAGAGACCTTCAGCGAGCACACCCGTGATCTCTCCATAACGCGTGGCGGGGCGTCCATCTTCGACATGCCAGACGACAAGGTGAAGAACATTGGGAAACAGCTCGACTCGAGCAGTGACAGGGAGAAGCTTGATGCCATGAAACGTCTCATAGCTGTAAGTCCATGACAAGAACGCCGTCCAAACTAACAGCGCATCGTCCAACTATTGTAGCTCATTTCCAAAGGCCGCAATGTCTCGAATTACTTCCCCCAAGTCGTCAAGAACGTCGCCTCGCAGAACCTCGAAGTCAGAAAGCTTGTCTACATCTACCTCTTGCGCTATGCCGAACACGAGCCCGATCTTGCCCTGCTCTCCATTAACACTTTCCAAAAGGACCTTGCTGATTCTAGCCCACTTATTCGTGCCATGGCGCTACGTGTCTTGAGCGGTATCAAAGTCCCGATGATATGCAGTCTGGTAGTTCTTGCGATCAAGAAATGTGCAGCAGATCTTAGTCCATATGTTCGTAAGGCAGCCGCTCTCGCAATACCAAAGACCTTCCAGTACGCACACCGCTCGTTTGTCTTTTCTAAACTCATCAATGAATATCTTTTAGATTAGATGCTGCACAACAACCCGCTCTGATCTCCATCATAACTACTCTTCTCCGCGACCGGTCCCCCCTCTCGATAGGAAGCGCAGTCGTTGCATTTGAGTCTGTCTGCCCTACGCGACTAGATCTCCTACATCAGCAATACAGACGTCTGTGCAAAATCCTTATAGACGTGGATGAGTGGGGACAGGTCTATCTCCTCAATCTTCTACTCAGATATGCACGCACAATGCTGCCTAAACCAACTGTCTCGCAAGACGGCGAGTCCATGGAGGAAGAAGTTGATGCTGACCTCCAGCTGCTTCTTACATCATCAGAGCCCCTCTTTCAGTCCAAGAACCCGGCGGTACGCCTGCCATTGATCCCTGCTTATATTTTTGATTCACATGCCCTTAGGTAGTGCTTGCTGTTGTGCGCGTCTTTTATTATGCGTGCCCTCCGTCATCTACAAGCAAAATTGTGAATCCCTTGCTTCGTATTTTGCAAGTATCGCGAGAAGTCGAACGTGTGGTCCTCGCGTATTTGTTGATTATCACACTGACACATCCGGTAGGTATTTATATTGGATGTTAGAATACGACTCATAATTGCTCGATAGCAACTGTTCTCGACACAATACCAGCGATTTTTAGTCCGCACTGATGATCCTGTGCAAGTGAAGAGAGATAAAATCAAAGTAATGCTGAACCTCTGCGACGTGGATAATCACCAAGCCCTCCTTCGCGAGTTTATCGTGCGTTCCGACTTCAAAGCGCTACTTTCCTCGATGGCATCTAACCTTCCCGTATTGTTTCTAGGATTGTGCTGATGATGTAACTGATGTTGTAGTGGGAGATGCGATTCACGCCATTGGTCGATGCGCAAGAATAGTTTCGTCGTGTATACCACATTGCCTCTCAGCCCTCATGGTCATGATCAAGAGCAGACATGGTACGTCTCTGGTCTGTCGCGCCATGATGTCTACCAATTAAGGATAAGATATTGTTGTTAGCAATGCCGTTCTAGTCTTGAAGGCTCTCATCCAGAATCACCTTCTTGCTGATTCTATCGCCCCTGTGACGTCGCAGTCGCCACTTGCCATAATTTCACTTCTTGCGCGACGGATAGATGATATCAAGCACCCCCAGGCGCGGGCTTGTGTTCTCTGGCTGGTAGGCCAGTACAGCGCAGCGCCAGGAACAAGCACTGTAATAGAAGGTGTCGCCGATTGGGCACCGGACGTCTTGCGGAAATTCTCGAAGTCTTTCAACACAGAGGTATTTACAACTCCTTGCGTTTTCTGCTGGTCCTCATAGACACCTCTATTAGGAACAACTTGTCAAGCTTCAAGTTCTAACTCTCGCTGCCAAACTATTTCTGCTGTGTCCAACGGACCAGAGACTAGTTTTGCTTTGTCGCTACGTCTTGTCTCTTGGCAGATATGATCTAAACTATGACATTCGGGACCGAACGCGTATACTCAATTCGCTTCTTGTTGGCGTATCGCCAGCGATAAATGGAGAGACGGAGGAACAGGCGGGCGTCATACTTCGGCGAGAACAGGTCATGAAGGTTTTGTTCGATGGGAAGACTGGCATTGTTGAAGAGAGTGAAGAGACATTAGGTGCGTTGTCGTTAGGTGGCCTTGCGATGATTCCAACGTTTTACGGTTAGGCCACCATCTACCTATCGGCTCTCTTGGCATTGTCACAAGGAAGACTACACTTGGTGACAGCATCCTCCCGGAATGGTTAGAAGGAGGAATCGATCCTTTGCTCCGACAGAACGAAGAGGATGCCCACCCTATAGTATCACCTCCTCAAGCAATCAGCTCGGCAAGTTTCGGAGCACCAAAAGCATCTGGATCGGCGGGTGTCACACCTATCGTACTCACTCCAACAGGCAACTCCACACCAGCACGAGAAACAAAGGAAACGTGGAGGGATTTAGATAAATTTTACGCGAATGAAGATGACAAGAAGGACTTTGAAAGTAGTTCTGAAGAAGAGAGCGAAGAAAACTGGGAGCAAGAGAATGACGCACACGACAGTGAAGAGAGTCAGGATGATGTCGTGGACTACGAGAGTAGCGAGGATGATCAGGAGGGGACTGACGAGAGCAGTGCAAAATTACAGCAATGATACTGGTTGTCTAATAAGACAATTCTACAGCACAGCACCGGCGGGAAGTTGATAATATAATGGCTAGAAGAAATCGTATTGGTATTTAGCAGGACCGACGGAATTGGCATGACGCACGGTATCAAATACGTGGTAATAGTGACCATTTACACCTCCCTCGTGCTCATTGTTATAATATTCCATTGGGAACCACTGTCGAATGATAAGCAGAATGTAGGGTACGAGCCAAGCAAGACGTACGTGGTACTCTGGAAGGTCCTCCTTCCATGAACTTAAGAGACGTGACTCTTCCGTCTGATTGGCAAGGACGAAGCCATGTTTTGGGAGGACGAATTGTCCAATCTGGAGCTCCGTGTCGGTGACGATGCCGCGAGATACCCTCGCGTAGGCAGTACGATACAAGCCCCGATAGAGAATATACTCGCACCTGTGACAAACACCTCAATCAGCGATCTCTGTAACGAACAAGTCTACATACCACCTGTCCATATCGTGTGGATCAATATCATAAACAAGACCATCGTTCACAAGGATATCATATGGAGCGGCTATGTTCCCTTTCAACCTCCAGTAGAAGACTAGTCAAGAAAAGATACATACGCCTGGGTGCCAGAGGCTCGCTGACTACGTATCCCAGAAACACTACTGGTCGAGGGTACGATGCAGCCATAATGCGTGCCAACTCTATGCTTTGCAGTTCTCTGTCCAGGGGATCTTCCTCTGGGAACACAAACCGTCAACCTTTCGAACAGACAGAGATTTTAAATAGTATAGGCATACCCTGGCCATTATGCGATACAACTACCGTAATCTCTGTACCATGTACATCAAGGATGGCTTCAATGGCTGGAGCAAGCTCACCGTGGGGTGAGGGAAGTAGATGATGATACGAATGGATGATTGGGAACTGAGAGCATACGAGTGAGTCAGGCTTCAGTTACACCCATCAAACACGGGTACATGCCTTAGACAATAAGGCTGCTCCCCATGTATGCATGTTGGGACCTGGGCCTAGGTCGACATACTTGGCAAGGTATGAGGTACTCATCACTAAAATAAATGTTCGACTCACATAACCTAATTCCTCAGCAGTGACACGAGTCCTGATCAATGGTCACTTTGGCAGTCCGCTCAACTGCTCAACTTCATAACTTACAAGTCACGATTCCCATACACCGTCCGCTAGTTGACATATATCTCAGGCTCACTCATATAACAACCGTATCAGTACTTACATGTAAATCCGTCTCCAACAAGCCAATGACATCAAGTTGCATGTCCCTGTTGAAATCCAATTCAAGGTTGCCCACATGAATAGTTGCTTCTAAAATATAAAACAAGCCCAGTAACACACCTGATCACATCTCGTATGCGACGTTGACTATCATGTCCTACGTTGTCAATCCCAAAGTGAATGGTCCAGATGCCAGCGTTAAAGACCCTCGTCCCAGATTTGAACGGTCTTGGGCTCATAGCAGGCAAGCGAAGGAGTGTGACAAGAACAGAAACAAGAGATAAAAGACACAGAATCGCGGAAATTTGAGTACGCCTTGAACTTGGGATACGAGGCAAGGTGCCTGGCGAGCTCGATCTTCCGAACGGCAAGTAGAATGCAAGCAAGATAGCGGCCAACTGCGCAGTCAGAACCCTACCGAACAGTTATGAGCATGAGACGAAACAGCACATGAGGTACATACAAGTCAGTTCTCTCTCGCAGGTAGACACCCCCAGGAACGAAGGCATATGCAACGGTCCACACATTCGCGAGATAGAGCAGAATAGCGACAAAAAACGCCACAAAGTACCTCCTGCCAATTTTAGCACTTTTCCATGCGGAAGATTGTGCCAAAACTGAAGGTAGGATTGACATGCAGAAAATTGCAAAGTTCAGACCACCCAGAAAACCTGTCCAATCCCGAAAACGGTACATCAGAAATGCGCTTGCAGAGCCGTAACCAAACCACACAGGATGGTTGAGCAGTGCGGAAGCTGAACTAGGGAGGACGGCTGGGATGATTAGACCAAGGGATTGCGCAAATAAAGTGATGGAACCATGTAAATGTGGCAGTGGACCTCTAGGCTGCCCATCCTGATATCCGGTCCACGACCAAGCGATGATAGTGCTTGAGTCAGTGAACATGCAATGCAGCGTGAAAAATAGTGACCCAAGTGCGATTGATGAAGCCACCCAATTCCGTGGGGTATCCTTTGCATTGCTAGACGCATTCTTTGATTTGCCTAATTTTGCTTCCCTGCTAGGGGGACCGGAGGGACGGATAGCCAGTTCGAGGATCGCACAAAGAGCAATGGCAATTCCAGTCTTGTTATAACCACCAGTTTCTTCGTTCAACATTGGCCATACTGGAATGCAAAATGAGTCTAAGTGAGCTGTGAGACCTACTAGTCTTGTACCTGGATTGTTTGAGTGATTCAACTGCTTGGACAAAGACGACAATACCAGTCCTAAACCCAAGACTAGATTTCGATTTTGAACATTGCTCGTGCTTCTTGGTAGAGAAATAGGAAAGAAAACGTACGGAATCCCTGGTATGTATCATTTCCTGTAGTCCAATCTGCTGCCTGGCTGAGTAGAACAGCTACGTTAGCTCCAATGACAGCCCAAAGTCGTTCCAAAGGGCCATTGATCTTATATGCTACCAACCCAATCAGGGAGAGCATCCTCAATGTCACTCTACCCCATTTTGTCACTGCCCAGTTGCGGACAGGCGTTATCCCAAGTAAAGCCGGGGTAAGATAGGTGAACAACGCTGCTTCTGCTCCAGAGAGACCAAGTTCCCAAACAGAGAAGTAAAACAGCGTCGTAAGAAGAGAGGTTACGATAGACCAAAATAGGTACGCTAATCGGTTGAAAGGTTTTGAGGTGCGTAAATTGGCAGCGCAAAATCAGAACTCGAATTCTAACTGCAGAATCAGATGAATCCAACCACTCACACAAGTAAAGATCAGCTGCGAAGCTCAACCAAGGCCTGAAGGCAACGTTTACGGGGTAAACAAACTGTCTCCAGTCTTTTGAAACAAGTCCTCCAGCCCGAATATCGACTTTAGGCTCTTCTGAGGTAAGAGCCACTTGGGACTTGGTGTTTGCAACCGTTGGTGAGACTTTATCATTCGGCTTGAGTGTGTCATCATGAACAGACATCGGTTTAATGTCACGGGAAGGAGGCAGTGGTCTATTCGTAAGGAAACGTCAGACTTTACTTAGGCAAGGTGATGCAGCCGATTATACATGTTTTTATGTTCAATACTGGAGTCCAGGGACAATCCTACCGCAATCTATAGATGGAGTAAGAAGATCGAAAAGGTAAGAGTTCAACTTTCTTGCCTGCAAATTACAATATTTGAAGTCGGCAACGGAAATCGAGTCATAGAATACGTCCAAGAGGATGAGGCCCCACTCGAAGAAAGCATATTGCGTATACGCTAAGACAAAGCGAGTCAAGCCGAGTGACAGGGATATATGAGTCCTACCTCCAGGTATTCTGTGTACCTTGTGCTGGATGAAAAAGTACACCAGGGGGATGATTGACGCAAAGAAGCTAGATGAACATCAGAACAATACATACTATTTCACGAAGGTATTTACGCCAAAGAGACCATTTGCCTGTTGAGCGTGAGTTCAAAATACGCTAACGAGGAGCAACAACACGAACCGTCTTTTCCTCGCTTGGACATGGCTAGTAGGGGTATTCATGATGCCGCCCAGCATCCATGGGACATTGCATACAATATACAACACCATGAGCACATCATGAGCGTCGTGGTTATCAGTCGACGTAATGTACACCCAGCCTCCACATGCGAGCGTGCGTACGATACCGGCAATGAGGGTCCAATACGGTAAGGTTGAATGAGGTGTGCGGGTCACAAAGTATTGGAGAAATACGAGAGCAAAGCGGGGACCGCTTGTTATTGCGATGAGGATCTGGAAGACATTGCGCTCTGGATACCAGTCTCCGATACTACAGGGATATACATGAGCAGTGCAGTGCACGTCAAGAGCCATCAAAGGTCACCAACGTCGCAGAAACAGAAGGGAACCATTCTTCTGGATATCCTGCAATACCATTCTTGACGATTTTTTTGTAGTGCAGTGCACAGCCAATAAGGAGGGCAGAGGCAAATGCAGAGAACGCGAGGTACGTGTGGGTCGCAGCGACCCGAGACGCATCAATAATGAGAGGGTCGACCTTCCGGTTCGCAGAGGTTGGCGTCGAATGTTTGTTGCGACCCGACATGGCGTGGGTCGTCGTTGCGGTTGTCGTACTCAAATATGGACGTGTTCTTGGCCAAGCCGAAACGCGCGTCCTACCACGACCTCGTCGCGCGTTTGAATTATCTAGACCGCCTGCATGCCTGAGCAGAGGATACCCTACATACCCATCACTGTCTTCACCGGATTTCTGGGAGCGGGCAAGACGTCTATCATCCTCTCCTTACTTCCCAAATTGCCCGAAGATTATAGAGTCGTACTCCTCAAGAATGAGTTTGGCGACATCCAGGGTGGGAGTCTCCGTCAGCACCAGCAACATCATTGTCCTTATCATCGTCGACAGTTGACAGTCAACTCGCCAAGCAATCTAGTTTGGCGGCTGTCAGCGAAATACTCAATGGATGCATGTATGTATCATGATCCCGCGACTAGATTACATTGCCTTTAACACCAGTGCCCAGGTGCTGCATTCTCGTAGGCCAGATGAAGAGTGCCCTGTTAGAGATTAGAGGTAGGCATCGAGGTCATGACAGGCAAGAGTCAGGATCACCCCTGCGTATGTTCTAGATAAATTTCGCCCGGACCGCATCATCATAGAGTGCAGGTAAGGCCCATAACCTGGTTTGAAAGTTTCGCCCTTGTCACTGATCGCATCAGTGGTTCTGCTTTCCCCGCCACTCTTGCATTCCAGATTCGTGAATTAGAGCGCGAAACAAACGATGATATCAAACTAGACGCGATCGTTACCGTTATAGACGCAGAAAACTTTTCTGGTTACGAAGACACATCCCCTACAGCCAAGATGCAAGCGAGCTACTCGGATATCATACTCATTGTGAGTACCCTTATCAACGACGTGAATGAGATGACTTTTCTGAGGCCGCTAGAATAAATGGGAGCACGTTGACGACAGAGCACTGGACCTTGTGCTTGATCACCTCAATACCCTGAATGATACGACACCGAAGATTAGATGCAATGGACGCGACGGCGTGGATCCCAGTTTGCTCTTTGGGGTCGATACCAAACTTTTTCAAGACTCGCAGCGCGAGAAGGGCATTCTTAGAGAAGAGATCCATCACGACGAGGTCCAGACTGTCACGCTTTCCAAGGGCCGCGGGATGTCACAAAGTTCGGATCGTGTCTGCCACGACGAGACCTGCAGTGATGACCATCCGTTCGAGACCACCGCATACGGAGATGAAAAAGTCAGCACTGTCAATGAGGGGCTACTTCGAGATGCGCTCGAGACGGTATCGAAAGAGACGGTGTGGAGGATCAAAGGATTCGTACGCCTCGGAAGCGGAGTCTATATCTTAAACTGGGCCTTTGGAAGGTATGACCTGACCCCGTGTGGCAAGGATGAGGAACCTGCACAGGGCTACGCCATCCGTCTGACAGTGATGGGCGAGCGGGGCGAGGTGGGACGCTCGATAAGAAAGTTTAGCAGTATATTGGAGATGAAAACCTCCTAGCCATACTTGTAATAAAGGAAGTGCTACATCATATACTCGTTAAATTTTCTCCAATGTCTCCCCATGATCTTTTTCTACTTCCCCAATCCAGGTATTCATGCCTCGCTTCCCATGTTTTTGGCGTTCTCTTATCATCTTTTTCCCGTATAGCGTTGTTGTCCTGGTGCATCCCACTTTTCACCATCGTAGATTCCTTGGTTGTGAGCGCGCACTTGGTAGCTATGCAGTCGGAATGCATAGATTGGTTTCCATGACCTCGCTCACCAGATACCCTTGAACCGCTACTCCTGGAACAAAATCAGGAAAATATCCGTTCACAAGAGATATCTGAGGTACTCGCTACCGATGACCTCTACTACATCCTCCTGTTGCCCGTTCCCCCGCCATCAACGGGCTTATCTCTCGCGCAGTAAAGTATGCCATCTCGAGTTCGCCTTTCTTTCTTCCTTGTTCTCGGTATGTATGCGCAACAAATGTCCCAGAAATCTGATTCCTACGTTCGCATCCCTACGGGTCCGCAGACGAAACCCTCGAGGATATTCTTTTTGCGACATTGTCAGCGACTATCTGGACGGCAACCTCTAAATGATGCGCACGTTACTTCACAAGTACACAGATAGCTAGTCCCTTCCTCAGCTCATCCCTGGCCTTCGTCTTCCAGAAGCCATCAGCGACCTCAACCCATCGCTCACACTCAACAACGACGTCATCAATCTCGTGCTTTCGACCTTCAAAAACATACGCGGTCGTGTCCGAGGTAAGCCCCCTCCCCATACCTGGATTTGACCACGCCGACCGACAAGCTGCCGCCCTTGTATCCTCGCCCTGCACTCGGAACTCGCAGTACGCCTTCCGTCAGCTCTCGTTACGGGCCATTCCCGTTTAACAACCCAGCTCACCAGCATTACCTTTTCTCTACCCGTCACTCTGGAAAAGGCCACATGGTACACCCAAGAGGACGTGTCTACCGACGATCGGAGGAACATAACGGACAGTGGGGGCAGTGAATGTGACAAGCCTGAGGTGGCACTGTTGCTAAACTATGTCGAACTTTCGATCAGGCAGAGGAGGGCATCTTGGGATAGACTGTAGTTTACCCCTGTGTAGGTCGTAACTGTGTTGCAGCGTTCCGACATTGACACCAGTCTTCCAGTACTCGGTACTGCCAGTTCCTAATCTTTCTGCATTCTGACCGTATCTCGTGCTGGATCACCCAGTATTCCACAGGCACAATGCCCTTACTCTATACTATTGTGAGACCAGTATTGCAAAATGCCCTAGAGATGCAAAATGCATTCTGCTGCAACACACAATGCAAGCAATGGCTCGTACTCATGGATATAGCTTGTAATAGACCTTCTATAGAACCTTGTATATATATATTGAAAAAAAGGTGTTCTGTCCCTGTCGGCTTCATATCTATGCATTGACACCCCTGTTTCTGATAAAAAAAAACATCCAGGAACTGACGAGATTCATCTCTAAAAAATATTTAAAAAAAATGTACACAGATAGTACATACTCTATCCCTTCTTCAACCCATTTTTCTGCAAGGATTCCCATGAGATGTGAGTTGCTACTGTCCCCTCGACCACGACCTTCATAGGTGTGACAGATTTGAGCGGGGTTTCAATATGGAACGGCTGTTCGCAGATGGAGGGACATCTATTTTGAATTGTATAGAAGCACTCCAGTGCAGTGCTTTTCGTTGTACAGTACAGATAATCCTGGCATCACGGGGTTGGAAATAAGCTATCATATTAGGTGCAAACATCAAGTGTGATGCTGAGTGGAATCAAGCAGAATAAGTTTTCAGCACTGTGGCAGACTTGCAAAAATTGAGTCCAAGTCTAAATACAGTCAATACCCTACTTGTTCCATAGTACACCATTCGATATCACCCATCCAATCTACTCCAACCAGTGAATTCAGGACCCAGTCGTGGTGCAGACTCGCAGTCGAGGTTCATCAAGTACTTCGGCACGTCGGAGATTGATTTAGTACTATGTCACAGTGTGACACCCATCCCACACGCAGATGGGAAATTTTGCAACTCCCTGTCAATCGCACCTGCTGAGCTGGCATCACGCTGGCAACATCAATTTGTTGTTTCAAGTGCTTTTTTTCATTGTAACCCATCTTTTACATGAGCCTCTATGTAGTTTTTTTATTCATGTATGGATGACAAATGACGACGTGTTCAAGTGGTGTGTGCATTTTGCAACACTGGTCTCATGATGGTATTGTACCAATGTTTTTGTTGTGCTTGGACATGTTCACTTAGATCCAATGTTGCACTGCGTCATGCGGTTAGACTCGAGTAGACTTCCTAAGAAATGGTCCGGACTACATGATTAGGCAGTCTCGTTAAATGGATCATAGGCTACGGACTGCTGAAGATCGGAAGTGCAATGAAGAAAGCAGAGATAGTACACAAACAAGGAAAGTGACTGCGTATAAAGAGAAATAAGAAACGATGAAGAGGGTCGGTGCAAAACGTACTGTACAAGGGCTCGGTCAAGAGAAGAGATCAGAAAAAAAATCGAATACCAAAGCCAACAAGGAAAAAGCTAAAAGCAAGGAACTCGAGAAGGAATAACGACAGACACAACAATCTAGACTTTGTTAGTTTGCTAATACTGCGTACTCCTCTGGTTCTACAATACACAGGAAAAAAGCCGCATACCGGTGCATCAGCGAAGACGAGATAACCTCTGCGAAGTACTCACGACATTCATCCAAATTGCACCCGTATGGCCGTTGGCTGGGACGCTTGCTGGGACGATCTCTTCCAGCATATAAGAGTCTTGTGATGGCTGACACCCATATGATCCATTCGACCCATTGGGTTGTGCAGCGGCGGCTGCCAACAATTGGGAATAGTCTCCACTATTATCGTTGCCCACGTTTCCACCCTCGTTCGACATAGACACCTGAGAGTTACTTATGGAACCCATCGGGTTCTCGGGATAGAAGGGGTAAAACAAGCCCGTTGGTACCTCTGCGAGCTTATCCCCAACACCCATGGATGAGACCTGCGAACTAACGCTCTTCACAGGCGTGGTGCTTTGAGAACCGGTCCGTGGTCCATAGACTACAGTCCCACTGACGTTGGCCTCGGACTGGTACGGTGGATGAGTCAGGGTCGGAGTCTTTTGTTGTTGCTGCAAGTGTACCTGCCGAGGGGACGGCATCGACGGAGAGCCTAGAATAACGTTCTCGGTATCCCACTCAAGCTCAGGGAGTAAGACAGGATCTTTGGGGGGACCAACAGAATGTAGGTCTACATTGAGAACCTTTTCGGCGAGCTTGGAGATCAATGGATGACCACCATTCAGATCTTTCCGTTCCCAGCGCCATCGGAATCGAGGTAACATATCAAGAGCCATCCAAACGTCTTCTATCATGACTTGTCGCGACAAGCGTTCACAATGTGACATGTGACCATACAGAATGACCATGGCCGCAATGTGGAGTGGGATCGGAGAGACAAAGAACGCAATGTCAGGGAACCGGATGAGCTGATTATGCACAATAATAATGTTGTGCGAAGTGACGATCGCTAGCCGGGCATGAGTGTCATGGAAAGGAAAAGAGATTCAGAACTCACCATCTACAAGCGCCCTGGAGCGATGCATGTAATCGAGCTCCTTCAGACTAAACAGTGCCCTCAGCAACAGTATCCTTGCTATCCCAAGCTTGAGTAACGTGAGCCCCTGGTCCTCTGTGATGCCACGAACTAATTCTTGTCTCTTGTCCAATGGCCAATCCTCAGTTCCTCCAAAGTAGTACTTGTAACTCTCTGGCAATTGTCTTCGGAACTCCGTCATGCTTTTGATGATCCGAGTTGCGTGTCGCATCACAGCGTCTACGCTTTTGTTTGAAGGGGCATAGAGGGAATTGATGATGTCAGCCTGAATTTCGGCAATAGGATGTGATAGCGAGAAGTGCTCGGAGTAATCCGCATGCTGGCCTGTAAGAGGTCGAGAAGGATGAGGCGTGTTTGAATCTGAAGGGGCGATGGCGAGCGGTCTGCCAAGGAGGATGGAGGTCCCGCGATCATGAACCATTACAATACCCCACAGTCGAATGCGCAGCTGTGCTTCTGCTTCTGTAAAAGTGTTGCCCTGCGACATGGGATCATGGTGGAGACCTAACTCGATGGATAACCGAACGAGGCTACCAACAAGACGCCAGAGGGAACGACCTTGACGCTGTATAGATATTCTTAGAATGCTACAAATGCCCAGGCATCAGGATGGAGCTCACCTCTGTGTACAGGTACCATTGCAACAGTATGAGTGCTTGAAGGCTTGTGATGGTAACACGAAGATGAGGCTTGACAGCTAGGGCGCGCTCAAAAAACTCATAGTGCTCGGGCCATTCAATTGGCAACAGCTTTTTGGTCGAAATTGGGGTATCGCTGGGAGATTTGAGGTTATTATCAACGAGAGTGACCTTGTGGTTGAGATCGCTCAAGGTACCAAGAGCAAGGATGAGATACATGCTGCAGACATAGCCTGGGTCGTGTTGGACATTTTCCATGTCGTAGAGCGAGTTAAGCCGGCGTTCAAAGTCAGAGCGGAAAAAGACCGGTCGGTGGATGTTGAGATGAGAAAAGTAAACGTCGACGATTCTGTTGACCATTTTGCGATCTTTTGGTAACCAAATGGTGAGTTTGGAGATCGACAGGGATGGCACGCCGATGTTTGAAGTCTGGACAGAGATAGAGAACCATGCAGAGGGATCACGGGGGGGTGAGGCCTCGGTGATATTCTGGTCACGACCGGACGTAAGACCGTTGGAGCCAACGGCAAGATCCTCTCTGTCGTTTTGAGCTGCGAGCTGACTTTCGCTCATGATGAGGGGATGTACGCCAAAACTCTTGGCGATGGCCTGGGTAACGAGGTCATCAGCAGCATGACAGGAGGTGAAGGGGAGAGAAGTGCGTACGGGCGTGTCGGACATGTCGAGAGACTGAGGATCCTGGCCCTTGACCTCGAGGGGTGGGGCGGTGGGTGGTGCTTGTGGGAGTTGATGGGCAGGGGGAGGCTGGATCTGAGGGGGAGGAGGT
>JBBPKD010000417.1:0-20751 GCA_038089075.1 Singerocomus inundabilis
GAAGGTACCTCTCTCGACATCCTGGCCAGATACACGGACATGAATTTTCTCAAGAGCAAGAGAACCAAATGCCAGAGCTTCGGCGGTTGACCAATCGATGTTGGTACCCTCTTCAACCGTCTTTCCTCGCTGGACCAGAATACGTGCAAGAT
The DNA here is from genome assembly GCA_038089075.1 of Singerocomus inundabilis. Classification (NCBI taxonomy): domain Eukaryota; kingdom Fungi; phylum Basidiomycota; class Agaricomycetes; order Boletales; family Boletaceae; genus Singerocomus; species Singerocomus inundabilis. The sequence continues at coordinate 153 of JBBPKD010000417.1, forward strand.
TGCGGTGTGGTGCAAAGCCAGCTGGCCACTGCGAAATGGCTTTACCAACTCGTAAGAGAGTTTCCTTATCACTGCCAGTAGCGCGCGTTGGAAGCGTCTTTTCTGCCAGCTCACGGGGCGATGGGAAGCCCGGCCAAGATGCCGAGAGCCATTCCCGGGTTGTAGGAATGTAATCCTTGGCAGCTGCGGCCGCCTTCTCCAACATTCCCCATACCCACTTCTTGTGTTCTTCAATGTCCTTTTCGGTGAAGGTACCACGTCCAACCAAGAACTTCGAGTATTGAGTCAATGTAGTAGGCTGCTTCTCAATAGACTGGTACATCCGAGGTTGGGTGAAACTAGGCTGATCCGTCTCATTATGGCCGTGACGACGGTAGCAAACAATGTCGATGACGACGTCGCGTTTGTACTTGGCGCGATAGTCTGCAGCGAGCTGGCAGACGAAGTTCACGGCCTCGACATTGTCACCATTGACATGAAAGATTGGCGCGTCGATAGACTTGGCGATGTCAGACGGGTAGGGCGTTGAGCGAGCGAACCGCGGGTCAGTGGTAAATCCGATTTGGTTGTTCACAATGAGGTGGATGGTTCCACCAGTCCCGTAGCTCGGCAGGTTGTGGAAGCCCATAGTTTCGTACACAATGCCTTGTCCTGCGAACGCGGCGTCTCCGTGAAGGAGGACAGACATTGCAGTATTATGGGTAGTTTGATCGCCCTCCAGATTCTGAATAGCAAACGTTTTACCGAGGACGACAGGATCTTCCGCTTCAAGGTGTGATGGATTGGCGACCAACGAGAGGGAGACCTTCTTTCCAGATGGAGTGGGCCGGACATAATTAGCACCCAAGTGATACTTAACATCACCAGCGGGCGAATCATCGGCCTTCACGCCAGAAAACTCGTTGAGAATAGCTTCGATAGGCTTGCGAATGACGTTTGCCAACACATTAAGACGTCCACGGTGTGGCATGCCAATTGTGACATGCTTCACACCATTGTCAACTGAGCGGTCAATGAGGGCCTTCATCCCAGGGATGAGTGCCTCACAACCCTCCAACCCGAACCTCTTCTCGTTGGGGTATTTGCTGGCAATGAACTTTTCAAAAGACTCTGACCAGATGAGTCGGTCTAGAATCATGCGCTTCTCTTCTAGTGTGTAGTTCCAAGGTTTGGGAATTTCAACTCTTTCTCTGATCCAGTCACATTGTTCCTTGTCAGGAATATGAACATATTGGACACCAACCGCACCGCCTTGACAACATTTAGGAGCCAATAAACAACATGGTCCAGGAACTTACAGTATATGCGTCTCAGGGTCTTTATGATATCACGAAGTGACATTGATTTCCTGTCTTCCGTCGCAAAATGGGGGAGAATACCAGGACCGAGAGCAATTTGTTTGTCCAGATCGCGCTCCGTGAAACCGTATCGGCTGAGTTCGAGTTCCGGGGGGTGAACATCCGCGAGATCAGCATCGAGAATACCAAGAGGATCTAATTCGGCAACATGATGTCCCCGAACTTGATACGCGCGCACCAAGAGCTGTACCTGAAAACGAATGAGAGAGCAAAGTGGCAGAAAGGAGGGCGAGAATTACCTTCAGATGATCGTCCAGCTCTGCACCTCCAACAGCGTGGAGCGCTGGGGCACCGTCCGCAGGTGGAGCAATCAAACCAGGAGGGGGTAGAAAGGCCTTTGCACTAGGCAATCCGTGCTCCATACCCGAAAAATAGGTGGCCCATGATGCATGAACCGACTGGGGGTCCTGCCTCCAATGCCTGTACATTTCCTCGGCATAGTAAGCGTTCGTGCCATTTGCGAACGGGTCATTTGGCGAGGGGGGTGCCGCCGGAGTGGCTAACGTGCGATGTGCAACTGTAGCAGACACATGCCCAGCGCCGCCTCGCAGAACGTACGGAAACCGCCTGAATGCCTGCCTCGAAAGCATTGAGAGGAGCGAAACAAGGAGAAAAGTTCAAGCTGTATGAGAAGCACGACACCGTGGTCCAAGTTGCCAGCTTGCAAGAGCAGTGATATTACGTAATGAACGCCGGAACAAGTCGGCCGACGCTTCCGCTGTCCCACAGACTGTTTTAGTAGCGCAAGGCCGCCGAGACATATTATATTGAGACAACTCCCAAGCATTACCAGCAAAGAGAACCAGATATGAACATCTCTCGAAACCCCTGTAGGACCCACAAATAACAAAATACGTATGTAATATAAAGTACGGTAAATTTCTACTTCAGACTATTCTGTTTCCGCTCTCGGTAAAACTGGCTCAGATGCTTCATGGTTTGTCCAAAACTATCGCACACCGCGATACCATCCCGAATCCACCCAGGCAACTTGTTTCGAATGCCCGCTGAACAGTATCGCTGATCCACGAGAATGAGGGACGCCCAGTCCATGCGATGACGAATGGCTCGGCCTACGAACCTGAGTATGACTAGCACGCGGAAAACGACAGATCGTCTTACCAATGCTCTGATTAACCGCACTCATACACATGTTCTCATAGAGTTCCGCGGCAGCGTCTTTGGCCCCGGGATGCCTTTTATTGCCATGTCTCTTTTCTACTTCGTTTGCGTATCGCATCCGCTCTTGCAACTCTGGCAAATTTTTATTTGCAAAGGGGAGGCCGATGACGACAACAGCTCGGGCAAGCTCATCCGAAAAATTCAGACCCTCAGAAAGCTTCCCACCGACTACTGCGAACAGTATGGCACCTGTCTTCTTGGACATATCTGCCGACTAGGGATGGTGAGCAAAGCCGTGTGAGACACGTTGCTCAGACGAACCAATGTCTTTACCGCATTCGCGTACTCTCGCAATGTTGATTCGACCTCGCCACTTGCGTGCGGTTCCAAGAATACCTACGAAACAAACAATCACATCATTTTTCATCGCACAAGATTAAAGCTAACCGTCTTTTTCACCCCAAACTTGTCCATATGTTGCGTCGCCTTCCAAGCCCTTTGGGCTAGATTCAAAAACGCATAGGATGGGAAGAATACCACCATCCCTCCCGGAACTACGCCGCAAAGGTTCAAGATAAGTTGCCCCAGTTCACTGAGCAAACGTTGGTCTGTCTGTTGCGCATACTTGAACTCCAGAAGGGAGCCCACTGGACCCTTGGTAACACATAACGTTTGAACGTGTGATCGCGGAACGATATGACCACAGGAGAAAGTCGACAGCCTCTCGGAGAGCAACCAAGGGAATAGTTGCGCGATCACATCCGACATCTAACGTTCCGTCAACTCAGAAAACACAAGTAACAGAGGGCCGCAATAACCGGAGACATAGTGCCACCTGCCAGTATGACCGATCGTGCACTGTCCACTACTTCGCGGAATGTTGTCGAAGGGTTGAGAAGCTGATATTTCATCTCCAACTCTTCCATATGTTGCGTGCCGTCTCCCTTAAGGGAGAGAATGATACGCCCATCTAATGATTTGTCATGAAGCAACTACCCTCAAAATGGTAGGAAATTGGGTCACCTTCTCTTGCACCCGCAAGGCCGACCATCAGTGCTTCCACTACATGGAGCGGTGGAGTACTATGGCTTGCTTGCTTCTTGGCCACGGGGTCTAATGTATCGTTAAATGAAACACAGGTGGGAAGCCTACTTTGATTTTCCTGACCTAACACTGCTTCGGCGTAGCCAGATATCTTCCTTGCAATCTGTATTGTCGTTGAGAGAATGCGAGGGTCTAAAACAATGCAATTTACTTTACTCTTCTTCAAGTATGCCTCAATTTCAAGTAAATTGATTCCTATCGCTTTCCTTCCTAACTTTTCCATGAAGTCTGGGATCGTGAAAACCGCAGTTCTTGTGTCAGTAGCTGAGTCTGTCTTTGACATGGTCACTCTCCAGTCTTCCATGACCTTCTGAATCGCCTCCATGTAATTGATGAGGCGCTTGAGGTGAAGACTGTGTAGTGCAGAAAGACGTGTCCGAAATTTCTCATAATATATGGTGATCTGATTCAATGAGATCGACAATATATGCGATGTTACACGGACACTCGATAACGAAAGCAAAGTAGGAATCAAGTCTAACGAATGACTTTAGGAATTGATGCAAGCATTCTGGCACTCACTATGAGCTTCATCGATTATGACAATTTGGTTCGAGAGGTCTATGCCTAGGGCCTCTCGTGCTGTTTTTTGTAATAAGAGATTGTATGGCAGTGTTACGAGCTGCCATGCGCGGTCGATGGCGCCAGAATTAAAAGTGGAAGTAGAAAATATCAGGCAACGAACCTCTGCTTGAGGAATTGCCCTACGAGAACCATAATACGGGCACGTCTGAGCGTTCCTCCCAGCAGTAGCAAGATCCTCAATATCCTTTGGGGATGCCTATCAAAAATTATAAATGCCGCCGAAAGTTTTGAGTCGTGTACTGACCAGGATTTGATCTCGGAGGTCAAGCAAACGCGTTTGGTCCTCCGGAAGTGGAAGATGCGGACACCGTCTTTCCTTGTTCCCTACATTCACAGTCAGACGACTCGCGCAACGTCAAACAGACGTCTTAACCATCCTGTAATTCCCGGCATCTTTCGTCTAGGTCCTCCGGCTTGGATTTGACATCCACGTTAATGCAAAGCTGTTTTCGTGATCCGAGTGAAACAATCCGCCATGTCCGTCGATCTGTCCTAATGATATCATCTTCATCTTCATCTTCATCCGCCTCCGCATTCCGCTTCTTTCTTTGATTAGATGAATACGGAAGAGAATAAGCCTCATTGCGGCGGTCGTGAGATGAATGCTGACTGTACGAGACATGTTTAAACTTTAATTTTCGAAGTTCGGGAATGATCTGTGTCAACTGGGAGTGGGTACGGGACGCATAATAAACTTTGGTGCACGTCGGTTCCTGAGCGTCGACCCGTTCGTGATTTGAGACAGTAGTGCTAAGCCTATGGTTAAATTAAAGGGAATACACCACAGATACAATCAAGTGTGACGTACTTTGCCATCAGTTTGCGAACGGCAGGAGAAATGTTGTCTTCTGGTTCGTAATCAGGAAGGTATAGTTCGTCGTTCTGCTCATCGGGCACCTGTATGGTTCCTGCAGAAGCCCGCTGTCCTCTGATGTTAGACGTCGCGAACTCGGCCGTGGAACGTCAACATACTGGACGCTTTATAACCCTGGCATTTGCCAATGCACGCAAGCGGGCCTCGGCCTTTCTTGCTTTTGCTAGCCTCTCTTCGTATTCGCGATCTTGTGCTTCGAGCTCTCTCTGTCTTATCTGAGTTGTCTGGGCAGAAACCCATGCCGGACCTGCGACCCGTGCCAGTTGCACGTGCAATGAGTGAGACACGGTCGTCCAGCCTCGCAAGTAGTGCACGGATCTTACCGACACTTTGCATCGTCTGTCCCATGCGCGCACGCTCCTTGTCATCGGTAAGCCAAGACAGACTCGAACAGAGGAGGCTCAGAGTTTTTCCCTGCAGAGTGGGTGTCAGGCAAGAGGAGATCCACCAAGGACACTCGCCACGCACCGTGCCTGTCGGGCTCTCGACGATCGTGACGTGCCTCTGTTCGATGGAGGAGTAGACGTGTTTCATGAGGTCCGTCTGTATGGAATAGGGTGGGTCATATGGAAAGGCAGAAAAGTGTTTGGGCGTGGGCAGCACCAGACTCATGGCAGGACGCGTCCAAGCAGAGAATGTCCCGTGATCTCGGCTGTCTCGGCCTAGCACGCAAAAAGTACTAGTACGGTAGATTATCACGGTAAGTTTCTGGTAGGATCCAGGAACGCAACGCCCAATGAGGGAGCAGAAGCGAATTGATATCTCAGATAAGTAAGAGCATCATAGGACAATCAAAAAGTTTGAGCTTGAATGTAATTTAAAGGCGAACACAGCGTCTCGCAGGAACTAGGGCGTATGTAATGGATGAGAGGTCGACGAACAAGGGATGAAATGGTAGTAGTCAGAGTACAAAATCGATAGGGCCTCTGTGTGCAGCAAGTACCAGACTGTGCTCCGATGATGCGAACACCTCTCGTGTCGCCTATACAGAGGCACACCGTCGCACAGCAACCATCAGATGATCCACGAAGCTCAAAGACTCGAGCGTTCAAGGACTAGATCCCTCGAAGAGCCCGTTCAGGTGTTTGCCCGCTGCGGCATGTTCGTCTTTCAGCCGGGCCAGTAGTGGCTTGATCTTGGCAAACGCCTCTTCGACAGATATCCTTACCATGTCTCTATCTGGGTCCATCTGATTGCCGAGATGCTGGATCTTCTCGCAGATTCCCTGCACCTGGACGATCCCCAGCGCGGCAGAGGAGCCTTTGAGAAAGTGGCCCTCTTTCCCAAGCTGTGTCAGTTCACGCTTTGTGCTGGGGGCAAATGAGACATCAGTGTCCGCATGACGCTGCGAGGACAGACCAGCGCACAAGTAGTCGTCCATGAGCTTGATAGTCCCCTGTGTTTGTTCGAGATATTCCCTGACCATGTCTTTGGAAAACTCGCGGTCGTCGCCCTCGTCGAGTTCGAGAATCTGTCCAAACACATCCATGTCGACGACGACGCGATTGCTTGATGACTGGGGGCAAGAAAAAAGGGGGTCAGGACGGGGTGCAATAAGCGCGATTGTGGCGCCTGGTCGGATGGTGATGAGACGCACCCTGTCCGGACATGACTCTGCGTGCGACTCTGAGGAAGGGGGAGTGATGGGCTGGGACGCCTTGGAGGGCAGACAAGGTTCTTCGGAGACGGCACGGGATGATTTTGCGTCGAGCTTCTTGGACGGAGGGGCCTTGTTGGAGGGGGACGGGGGCGGCCGCTTTGGGTTCTCGTCGTGGTACATGGACCAGGTCCGCATCGATGTTGGGTCAGCGAAACGGGACGACATGAGGGAGAGGGAGGAGCTTGAAGGGTACGCGAGAATGAAATAGGCTACGAGGGAGTTCCGGAGCCAAGGTACATAAAAAGTGCAACGGCCGACTGATTATCGACAACCTGAGATCACGTCAGACACCGCCCACTCCCCTCCTCCCCCTCCCCCTCCCCACGGACACTTCCTGCAATGGGTAAACCCTTTTGCGCGTGCCATATTGCAAATAGACACACCCTCCCCCAACGTTGTCAATCACCGCCTCCCGAACCCGCCACACGACCCACAGCGGACATCCGAGCCACCCCACTGCCCCATTTCTCCCTTACACCACCCTCTGCGCACGCAGCACCGCGATCTCCTCCGTCGAATACCCTAGTTCCTGCAGAATCTACACCCGCACCCTCAATCTGCGTGCACCAGCGCAGACATGCGGCGCACTTACCTCGGTAGTGTGTTGCGACAGCCATGGCGGTGCCCGCCTCACTGGCATCCTCTTGCCGTTGTAGGTAACTGGTGGCGCAACCATGCGAATGCGCCCAGCGCGTGGGTGCTGTCCAGACATGTCCCTTTTTAACCCTGCAAGTACTCCACGGGCCAAATACGTACATTGATCTCAACTGTCGACGCCCGCGCAACCGTCTGAGGATGCGTAAACGTCTGTCCGATGTTGTTGATCGGCCCGAACGGAATCCTTGCAAGGATCAGGGTCATGTTGATGCAATGCATCCGATCCTAGGTGACACGCACCCAACCCCACTCAACCGTTCGATCCAATATTCTCGATTCTGTCGCTTCAGCGCAGTAGAAATGATGTCCACCAGTGCTTCCCGGTTCGCCACGCGAGCCGCGTTGGTCGAAAAGCGTGTGTCATCCGCCATCTCGGGCTTCTCCAGGATGATGGTAGCGAGAAGCCTGAACTGTGCGCAATCGAGTCCATACGTCAGTCGAGGTGCACCGAGATGGTCAGGGCTACCTGTTTGTCATTTCCCGCACCAATCATCAAGAAGCCATCCTGGCAAGGGAAGACCTGGTACGGCACAATGGAAGGGTGTGCTGTTCCGTGCCGAGAAGCCTCTTGCCCGGAGATGAGGTAATTGGAGGCTATATTAGCAAGCCCTGCTAGCTGAACAAGCTCAGTGCGGCAGAACGCGAATATGAGGAAAACGTGCCTACCTGGGTCTCGAATAGGTTGCAATCAATCCACACACCTTGCCCCGTTTGGTGCACAGAACGCAGTCCCGCCATAATGGCGCCGTGTGCATACAGGCCGGTCATGATATCCGTAACAGCTACCCCAACCTTGGATGGGGCTCGGTCGGGTTCACCTGTGCTATGGTAGTCGATGGCACAGATGAGCCGAGCGATGACAAAAACGACATGCTGACATGTGCATCAGGCCTGCCTCCGCTTCAATTACAACATCGTAGCCTGCGGTTTCGCGATAAGGCCCTGTCTGGCCATAGCCTGCATGAGAGTGGTTAAAAGTGAGATCGACACGCTACAGGGAGCGGATTAATACCGGTGATCGAAGCATAGACAAGTCGGGGGTTGAGTTTCTGGCAGTCCTCCCAGCCGAGACCCAAAGAAGCAAGCTTTCCGGATACGAAATTTTCGACGAGGACGTCCGAGGACTTTACTAGTTTGTGTAAGATCTCGAGGCCCTCGGCTCGTTTGAAGTCGACCGTCATGGATCTCTTGTTCCTATTGACCGCAAGGAAATAAGCCGACTCTGGTGGCAGATGAGAGGTTTCTTTGGGCGCATCTTTGATCACAGGGGCAGATGGTGGGCTCCATGATCCTACATACTTGGTATGAGGTCCCATCAAACGAGAGTGAAGCGACGTGACAGACGACTGACGGGTGTCATCCCCTTTGGATATTTCCTCTATTTTGACGACATCCGCACCCAGGTCTGCCAACAGCATCGAACATGTTGGACCGGCCAGAACCCTCGTCAGATCGAGGACCTTCACCCCGCGGAGGGGAGGCGGGATGCCGCAGGTGGCAGAGAGACGCCTTGCACCGACTGCACGTTGCCATCCTCTATGCAATGGCCCGTAAGTACCACGAAAGGAAGACACGAGCGTCTGGAAAGCACTATGCCTGTGAAGCGACATACGTGGACGAGCGGCGGGTGCAGAGCGACACACGGTACCGAGGTCGAATGGAGTGTCAGCGGTCCGTGTAGTCATTTGCGGGGAAGTGGAGGCCCCCTGGCACTCTTCTTTCGCCTCTGACCTGTTTCATCTCGCTCAAGTCCGGTCAGCGTCTGCGACACGCCACTGGCCACGTTGTAGGATGGGTTTCTTCTCCTCCAGAACCTTTGAAGACCTCCGTGTCCTCGAGGACGATAGGTCTGTGGTCAAGGTCGTTCGTTCCCGATTCGTCCGTCCCCCCACATTCCTTCCATCACTGGCACTGACGTCGCTTCACAGTATGGTAAATCCAAAGGAAAGCAGCGAGAGAGCTTTGCAAACGTATCTCCGGCTCAGCTCTTGCACGTTGGCACCAAGTCGCAGATATCCGTCGACCGAGATCCTTCAGCCTATCCCGCACTTGGTGGTTCATCGCGCTCGCCCTTACGATCCCTCGAGGCGCCTGGTTCTAGGTCCGCGCCTCGAGCCCACACAGATGCGATAACGTCCGTATTCACCTTGTACTGAGGTCTCCCGAAAGTTCACGTTTGGAAGATAGCTCAACGCTTGCACATCGCCTAGGTGAATTAGCGGCAGCAAATGCGGAAGGCTTGCTAAAGTTAGTCCTTTCCCGCTAACCCCGAGCGCAGTGGTCTCATTTTCATTTCATGACCATGTAGTAACGAGGAATACCGACTGCTGCGGCAGAACATATTCGAACGTTTGGCCAGTGGCACCACTCTTCCCACAGAGACGCCTCTCATTCCCTTGGGCTCTCACAGTCGTTCACTTCATAATAGTGAGTCAACTGATACCGTGCTCCACTTCTCGCTTTTGGACTGAACACCATTCGTCGGCAGCCTCGCAGCTCAGTCTAGAGGCTTATAGTTCGCATCAATTTAGGGCCAAGTCTCACAGGACGCCTTCAGTCCGATCTAAATCTTCCGTCACGTCAGCGGTGTCCAACCTGTTCAAACGTGGTAGTCGTCGTATCAGTGCAATCTCAACACAAGACTGTGCTATCAACGAATCGTCAAGCACATTCTCTTCGTGTCCTTCGGCATGCCCTCTCGAGCATAGAGCCGTATCCTCAGACGTGCCAAGTAGCCGTTCAACTTTGAAAAGGGAATCGTCGCATGATCGGGGTACCATTTCGCCGCAATCGCTTACCGAGCATCATTTACTGGGCACTTCTCGCCATGGGATCTTGCGGACTATGCGGCGGCTAGGCACGGTAACACCCCCTTCTTCCTTCCCGACCCGCAACCCTGACTCAAAACATTCCCCTTCAATTCTCACGAGCGATCCGGCTACAAATGGCGACAAGGTAAAATCTTCCCAAGACATCCGTCTCGAGATTGAAGCAATGGAAGCAGAGGGCCGAAGGCTTCTTGACGCCTTCAATGGGCTAGAACTCAGTGCGCTGACCCGGAGTCAGCACATGCCAGGGCATGCACCATTACCCCGTTCACCCTCGATATCTGCCATGTCTGCCACGAATCGCAAGAATGGTGGTAGCGCATCGGGTTGGGGAACTCCACACCAGGGTTCTGATGCTGATGGCCTCTCTCTTCGGTCCACCACATCATATGGGACCAACGTTTCTCAACCGCGCTCCCACCGTCCTAATCCATCACTTCGAATGATAGCAGCCTCCGCTGCAGTAAACCGGAAAAGATCCATGTCCTCGTTGTCGTCTCGTGCGCGCGTAGCACCTCCCTCGACACCTCCAGCGCTTGCGGATGTACGTTTTGGCGACCTAGGAAGTGTTTCGAGCGTGAACCTGCTGAGGTTGCACGGCCTGACATCGACGATAGACGAGGATCCAGAGACGAATGCTCTTGAGGTTGAGCTGCTCGATATCCGGCGTCGACGCCAAGAAGTGACTGCCAGGTACCAGGACCGTCTGGAATACTTGCGCGCTCAGTTGAAGGGTGCCGAGCTGCGAGAGAAACTGTTGCGAAAATGAGGAACCCGGTCGTCTGCATCACTCTAAATTTATATGCAGTACTGCACCTATCCGTCGCTCATGCTCCCATTATTTAATTATATTACTATTACGTCGCGAGGTGCAACCTCTGTCAATGTTTCGAGTCAGACAGTGAGCCGCCGCGCTCTTAATGCACTTAGTTCATTCCCGGTCCAACACCACACCACACCACGGTAAAAGTTCAACGTTCAAGCACGTCGTTCGCGTGGAAGGAGCATCATGCACAAGGCTGACGCGCCTCCTGGGAGTGGGCGGAACGACGGTGATAACTGTGCGCCTCTACCGGATACTTCCCCCACGCACCAAGCCTTACCAACCCATCTTGGTCGCAGTCACAGCTTTCACCGCTCGTCAACTGTAGACATACCGCAGCACCATCACCAGGGAACTTCCTATTTCTCGTCTTCAAGTCGCTCACTTTCCCCCACGTCCCGTCAACCCCTCCACAGAAACATGACCACCAATTCCTCCAAGGACAGAGCTAGAAGCGCTAGTCTCAGCAGTACACGAGGTAACACAAGGAGTTTTCGGGAAGCAGACATGCTCAGTGAAGAAGTGGAAGATGCAGAGCTCGACGACGTTGGGCCCAATCGTCATGCACGGGGAAAGGCCGTTGCTAGTGACGCTCCCGACTCCGACGATAGCCCGGAGAGCGAGGATGTCGAACCATCGCGGGAGGATGATGACCCTATGACTCTCAAAGATCGCCAGTTTCTCATAAATGTCGAGCATCCTTTCGGTCTGCGTATCTGGAAACCTGCTTTGTACAAGAAGTCGAGGTCCATCACGCGTAATGCGGATGCTGCATTGCATTCAATTCCTTCAGCACGGGCAGAACGCCATCTGTTACCCGGAAACATTTTCTGGGTGTTCTGTTTTGGCTGGTGGTTGGCTGCGGTGTGCTTTGTTATCTCGGCCATCCTCTTCTTCGTGCCCCTGGGGGGTCGCAGGTACTCTACATTGGTCTTTGGTTTGGGTTGGTATGTTGCATGGCCCTTTGGAAAGTATGTCGAAGGTGATAGCGAAGACGGTGATGACGAGGAAAATCAACTAGAGGAAAGTGGAAACGGCAATCAGGCTTCCCTATCCAAAGCTTCTACTCACACTCCTCTCCAAACTCAATCGTCTGTGCAAGTGCACCCTCTTAATGAGGGTACGTCCTTGCTTTCGACTGTTCATACACCTCATTCCCTCCTACCTTCCGAGTCCTATGGCGCTACGCCATCCTTCGCCACATCAGCCAACACATACGAAAGAGTGTCCAGAGATTGGTTAGGCCGCACTGCCTTCTGGATCTCCTTTACTGTCGTGATTGCACCTATGATGCTCTTGACCTGTATCGCATGCTGGGCACTCGTCATCACCATTCCTATGGCAAAGTTAAACTGGGCCTTGATAAAGTACATTGTCGCCGACCCGACGAGGCTTCGATTTTGCGCCCCGCCCCCTGTGGTTGTCGTTGCGTCTACTCATAGTGGCATGTCAGCCACCTTGCGAACCGATGCTTCCAGTTCTGCAACTGTTGTTCCAGTCGAGTATTCTGTCAAACATCCCCGACTATCCCAAGGTCAAGCTGCGCCTTCGGCTCAAGGATCGCACAAGGCAACCGTGCTGCTTTGCGTGTACCGCGCAATAGGATGGAAATACTACAAGTACACCATTAGTGGAGTCAACATAATCTTCATCAACCTCCTTCCCCTTGTATTTTTTGTCATATTCGACGGATTCGTACTGCTTCCTCTGGCAGAGCGTACCAAAAACGTTCCAAGGTTCCTGGCCTTCCTTACTTCCCGGGCACTCATCTTCATCCTGAGTCTCGCAAGCGTGGTACCACTTTCCTACTTCATTGGCATGGCCGTCGCCTCTATCTCGGCGCAGTCCTCAATTGGTATGGGTGCCGTCATCAACGCCACGTTTGGCTCCTTTATTGAGGTCATTCTATACTCTATTGCTCTTACTAGGAGCAAGGGTCATCTTGTTGAAGGATCAATCGTAGGAAGTCTACTTGCGGGAGTTCTCTTGATGCCGGGCACAAGCATGTGCGCGGGAGCCCTGAGGAAAAAGGAGCAAAAGTTCAATGCCAAGAGCGCAGGAGTCACGAGCATGATGCTAATCATGGCTTTCATCGGCACCCTTACACCCACATTATTCTACCAGATTTATGGGAACGTGAGTATGGTCAAATCTTCCAAGTTACGATTCTGATCTTGTGTTTCACGACCTTAGTTCCAATTAGTCTGCAGTGGTTGTCCTGCCGGTCCTGTCGGAAGCGTTCCAAGCTGGAGGTGTGACCACTGCTACTATAAGCACCCAGATCCTGTCAAGGATCCATTCTACCAATCAACGGTCAAGAGTTTGATGTACTTCTGTGCAGTGATTCTTCTGTTTGTGAGCACTGAGGTAGTTTCAGTCTCTCTGGAAATTACTCAACAAAGCTTCCCCAGTCGTATCTCGTTGGATTGTGGTTCTCTCTACGTACTCATGCTACCCAGATCTGGCAGAATCCTCAACCTTTACTACAGCCCCTTGACATTCCGCCTGCACACCGTGTTTCTAGTTATCAACGCACCTCTACCACCACACTGCAACCTGTTTTGCGAGACGCACATAAACGTGGGGATCCCGGGGGTGTCGAGCACGATATACCCTCCGGTTTCCAGACTCCGGTTGTCAAGCCCGTCGACCCTGCCCCTATTCAGCAGCAAGCCGGAGTGTCTCGTCCTCCTGTCTCGTCTTCGCTCAGACGTGTGTCATATGCGCCCCCACCTTTAGCGCAGCACTTCACGCCACTCCTAGAAAGTGTGGATTTGGCGATTAAGAACACTCAGCTCCCCGAGAGCCTGACAAAGGACGATTTTACGCGTGCCGTTGCGGTTGCGACTGTCAGTGCGCTGAGGCACCAACAGAGTCAGGCCGTTTCCCCAGCACGATTCAGGGCAAGCGATACAGATGCAAGTGTTGGTGGCCATGCTGGACATGAAGCTCCCGAATGGAGCAGGGTTACTAGCACTGCCGTGTTGTTGGTCTGCACTGCGCTTTATGCAATCATTGCGGGTATGTCTTAGGTCGATGGTGCTGCTCACATAATTGAATCAAACCTTCAGAGCTTCTGGTCGATGTCGTGGACTTTGTATTGGATGGTTCGGGTATCGATGAAAAGTTCCTTGGAATCACCCTTTTCGCTCTAGTTCCCAATACGACGGAATTCATGAACGCTATATCGTTCGCTTTGAACGAAAACATTTCGCTGAGGTTTGCACCAATTGACGTTGTGCTATTATCTGCTGATAATGCTTGCCGGCCATAGCATGGAAATTGGCTCTGCGTATGCACTTCAAGTGTGTCTCCTTCAAGTCCCTGCCATGGTAGCGTTTTCTGCCTGGTATGCTCCCGACCGGATGGGGGAAATCGCAAACTCGTTCACGTGAGTTTCTTGCTTTGCTAAAGCATGGATCATCTCAGCTTTTTTGTCAGTCTCATCTTCCCGCGCTGGGACGTTGTAGTCATCATCCTTGCTGTGTTTCTAATGACTTACACGTATATCGAAGCGAAGAGCAATTATCATCGAGGAAGCATCCTCATCCTGAGGTATTCTCCTCAACCACCCTTCAATGACGGTAACTGGCTAACCTTGATGAACTTCCAGTTACTTGGTTCTTGTATCAGGATTTTACTTTGCCCCTGGAGTGTCTGATGATGAAACAGACTTGCAGCCTATGCAATCAGCACCGCTTTTGAACACATCTTTCCAATTATTAACTAGTCTCTGGTCTTGATTTTCGCTTTCGAGTCGTTGCAAGCTGTCATATACGGTACTGTTACATACATTTCTCGGGATACATTCATCTGGACAACCATCTCAATGCAAACTTTGCAATCCTTCCAATACCTTCTGTATCCGATCTGGTGCGATTGTCAACCGCTCAGGCTCGGACTGACCTTCCATAATCTGTTCAAGAGACTCCTCGTCATTCATATATCGGAGGAATAGCTCTAAGAAGTCCCCATCGAGGAAGCCAACAGAAGTTGCCTCTAGATCACTTCGACCAGAATTGTTCTTCGGTGCACGGTACCTGAAGGATTCGATTCCGTCAGCAGCGTGAGCTCTCTCCAAAGGGAAGACGTCCTACTTTGAATGACTGATACCAGTCTTAAGTTCGTGAAAGGTCGATAGATTTCTCTGCAAAGCCGTCAAGTGAAGCGATAGTTCGTCATCGGTCAGGTCGATTATGACACCAATTTGCCCGGCTGGAGTCAAGAACAGTTGTCTGGGTATCATTGGGATGTCGACTGACACGTCGTGAGAGGTGAGCGCGCCTACATAGCGACTTCAGTACTCATTGAGTCGCTAGGCTGCTTTATCATTGCTCACCTGGCAAAAACTTATTCACAATGTCACCCAGATAAAAGTAGCCGTCGCGTTCGAGCATTCTATGTAGTTCGTTCATTTGGAGTCGAAACGTGAACAAATTGTAGTCGCTCTGAAGGACGACACGAGTTTGCATCATGAAAGGCAGTCTGATGAGATTGCATTCTTACATTTCCTCCAATGATGGTATTGTCATCTAGCAGCTCTGCGCAAGTTGGCCACAAGGAACCATAGTCCTTGGCAATGGGTTCAATTTGGGAGCCCTGAAGTTTTAGTAGAGAGACCGAGGTGAGCGCATCTCCGACCAGCAGTCGGTTACCCCGAGATATAAGGGTGGTAATTAGATAATTGTGGTTGAACACTATGTATTCCGTCATTGAGACCTGTTGCTCTGTCCCTTCAACCTTGTAGACAACAACCTAGAGCTGGTAGTCAACCTATGCTCACAAAACCTCACAGTTGCACCCACAGAGCTATTGACAGCAGCCAGGATCATGTTTTGTATCGAGGTGATCGCGTACACACAACCTCTGACGGCTGCGGATGTCATCGCGACCAAGGACGCGCGCGGACCATTTGCATGTAAGAGCACGAGCCTGCCTCGAGAAGGCTCCCGTTCGCCGTCATCGTACGACGTAACGCCCGCGCATAGAAAGGATGTTGGCGTGTCCGACAGCGTGTCTGAGAAAGCATGGAGGGATGTTACCTCTTCACCTTGGTCAACCTCAAATTCACTGAGTTCTGCACGTGGGGAAGTCAGCTCTTTTCATTATGGTCTGCATTCCCACTGACTTTCAAATGAGGTGTGGTTGAATACTTGTACTGTGGAAGTAAAAACCTCTGCCTGCCCTATCTGGGCGGGTGCTGGCCGTGTACAGGCGACAGCAAATACCCCCCAACTAGGGCTGTGAACGATGCGACGCGGGGAGTTATAACCCAGGGGAATCTATCTGAAAATCAGGGGAGAACGAGCTGAAGGACATGGATTCAAGCATACCGATCGGATGTGGAGTTTATCAAAGTTTACCACTTCTCCAATGATGAGGGAATCTGAGCTAGCCAGGATTACTGAGGCGGGATGCGCTACTGCATTCAAATCAGCGGCTGCACTGATGTCCTATGTGCACGGCACTCTGCTGAGCCAAGGAATCACCAAGAGGAGATAATAATACGAACCTTGAGCATCAAGGGTGAGTGCTGCAGACGTTCTCTCTCCCAGAATAATATCGATGTCCGACTCCCGCAAGCAAATACCGTCGAGCGGTCCCTAATGCGGCAAGTATGCATAGTCACAGGGAACTCGCCAATGGATATGAGTTTTTGGTCACCCAATGTCCCATTCTGGAATGGAAATGCTGCAAGAGAGCCATCGACGAGACCAACAAGAAGGTGAGGATGTGATTGCGGGGCTTTTCCTCCATGTTCGCTTGTAAAGTTGTATAGAAGCAGAGAACGTGGGGCAGCCGGAAGCTTGCTCGTTTCACAGACGTCCTTCATAGTTCCGGGTTCTGAGAGGGATAGAACCTTCACGATCTTTGACACCCAAAATCCAACGGCGATATTCACTGCATACGGCTTCGTAGCGTCCAAGGGTAGGCATGTCACAGCTGAGATCTCTGCGCTGCAATTAAATGGTGAGGGCTCCACAAACTCTCGTATCCGTTGCCTCACGAAACGATCGCCATCGAGGTTAAGTAGAACCAATCTGCCAAGATTCAGGGCGATAACAACTTGGCTTGCATTGATATCAGCAGCCACGATTTCTCTCTTCCAATTCATAGTATTACCGTCAGAGAATTTATCCAGCGTCCAGAGATCGCCTATTCGAATGTACTCTCGCAGGCTGGGATCGTAATTCAAAAGGAGGAGTCCCTCGGGGACGACCTGTACGACCAGAGAAGAATCGATGTAGGTTGATGAAGTTGACCCATCCCCTGGAATTCGCCGTTGAATATTGGAAACTGTCAACGTCCGGGTTGACAGGAAACCCTTATCAGAACCTCCGACACTGGAAACCATGGTCCTTTGGTCGTCTTCAAACCGAAGCACATGTGTTTCTTGGTGGGTTGACACTACAATATGGGTAGTTGTCCTGGCGCAAAGCTTGAGTATAAATGTCTTTCAGTGTCGACGCGTACTCACTGATCCCTGTATGTTTCGCGCAATGACCAGATACGGTCAACATTAGATATACCATGCACAACAGCCGCCTCCCGAAAGTCAGCACCACTCTTGACAACCTTTAGTGAACCTGTATTCCGGCCTCCAGAACACGTAACGATTTGATTCTGTGAAAAGGATCAATAACACCTCTTAAATCTTACAAGTGATACACACTTGACTACTATTATCTGTGTCAACAAGTATTCCGTCAACGATTGGCGCGAGGTTGTTAAAGCTTTCTAGTTCGACTAGGTAGCTACCAGTGCCGTTGACGATAATCCCCTCAGCATTCTCATCAGTCATGCCCTTGGCCATCGTGCCGAGATCTCTGGGCTTGATGGTGTGAACGGATGCAGGAATGGGTAACGTCGGACATTCAAAGCTGGAAACGGGAGATGGGGAGATCTGCAACAGCTGTGAGTCACCAAAATGAGACCCAAGGTACACCACTTGGTTAGCCAGGTGAGTTAGGGTCGATGGAGAGGATGCCTGAGTAATTCACACATTAGATGAACTAGAAGTAAAGAAGTCTCACGTACTTCTCCCAAGGTAACAAGTGTCAGAATCGAGCTACTTGTTCTGTCTACATATAAAATTGCATGCCTTCCGTACTTGTCGCCTAGTAAAAACGTATTATTTTCTTGCCCTAGTATACAGAAGCTATCACATTCAAGATATTGATTCTCAGTTTCCCTAACTTCAACCACGGTAAAACGAGACTCACGCTGTAACTTCAGACCATGGCCATGTAATCACGGCGCGTGCTTTCCTCTTCCTCCAGTCCCTCTCTTTTTCTTTTTGCTTGGCACTTGTAGCCTCTTCCACATTTCTGCTCTTCTTTTTCTCCATGCGACGGCTCTTGCGGACATTTCGCTCCAGGGCATCGCCAGACGCTAGATCGTATAAAAGAATCTTTCGCCCACCGATGACTAATATTCCACCTTCGCAATTGCTATCGCTATTTTCAGTAGAAGGGACAAATACCAAGCGAGGCGTCTGTTCTTCAATAGAGAACCATTTTCCAGGAAGCAAAAGAGGGGGAAGTAGCTGCGATGGCGCTGAGGAAAGTTGAAGATCCTCGACCTGAATGTCACGGGCGAGAAGCTGAAGACGTTGCTGGAAATCAAAGTGTAGCATAGCAAGAGTGTACGAATCAGCCGACATTGACACGAAGGCAAAACTGAGAAGATTTAGTTCTAGAACTCTGCCAAACATCTCGTTAGTCAGATTTATTGGAATGTACGGCGAGAAGCATGCTGACGGCGTTTCAAAGTCTCTTTCATAACCACCTTCCTCTGTCAGGGTGATGATTTTGAGTCTTCCCGTATAAATGCTTACAACGGCCATAGTCCCCGACGGGCCCACAAGCACGTCATGGCAGAATTCCGCAGGTCGTGCACTTCTCTCGAACAGAGGAAGATGTTTGGTGATGCTGATGCACCTCTCACCGGATGTGGGAGCCGTGAATAGCAAGAACACGAGTTCAGGGTCTGGATGATCAGTGAGGGCCAGCAAGCTCATTCTAGAGGTATGCTAGTAGTTCAAGGAACGAATCATTGAGGGAACAGATACTGAAATTTACATGAAATACCACAATGGGAACTGATTTGATTGTCCGTATTCTTCCCCATATCTCGACTCCTTGTTCATGGCGGAGACCTTCGGGTTGCAGCGAGTAGATGTCTACCATATTTAGTTTGGCCACGACAAGGAACTCGGATTTGCTGTCGTCTGCTAGCGTGCATCTCAGAGAATCGATCACGGACGATGGTGGATGGAAAGTAGATGTGAGTTTCATGAGAAAGTGCTACAGTGGATAAGCCTCATCCAGTGTTGCATCGGTTACCTCGCTTAGTACTAGTAGTAGCCGCAACTGCTTCCGCAAGCAGGTCACCTGACCTACAATTGTGGACGAGTAAATTTGGTACTGCCTTACTATCTTTTTCAGGCAACTTTGCTGTGTAGGAAAAATGTGAAAAGAAATACATCACAATTTCAGCCTGCCATATCTCTTCAATGTAACATTGGAATTAAGAAGTAAGGGCGGTGTTTGACCTGTATGACTCTGTAGTATACATTTTGAGCCATCTAAGCTTAAAATTCATAGTTTTTTTTTTGAGGATTTTGGGGAATGGAGGGTAACTTTGGAATTTGACATTGTCTCTCTAGTGAGGCTATAATCATGGAAAGGATAGTTAAGATGATGTGACAGTGAGCCTCAAGTGCAGAGTAACAAAGTGATCACTAATAAGATAGTGCACTCTAAATAAGATTAATCAAATCTAAAAATCAAATAGAGTGGTAACTATGGAATTAGGTCTAGAGACATCTAGATAGAGGCATGACTCCTCAAGAGTCAGAATGACTTACACTGAGTCTAGTTGACTATGGTGTTAAAATAACAAGTATATACTGATGAAGTGATCATAGATAAGATAAGTATGCTCTAGACTTTGATCTAATCTAGATCATAGAGAGCAGTAACTATCTAATCTAACCAAGTCTAGAATATAACTCTCAAAGAGTTATACTGACTTCTATTGACTCCTTTAAGTCAACCTGACTTGATCCTAGTCATTCTGACTATGGAAGACTTAGAGAATTGATGGTCACTATGGAAAGACATCATTATGGCTATATATTGCACCATATCTGAGTCATGCACTTAGCAACATTCATGACTAGGTGGATCACATCATTCTGATGCGATACTGTTGCGAACGCAAGAGAGCTACACTGCCTCAACTATCTCCGTGGTCCTGTCGGGCGACCTGGCATCGTTCTACGGGGCTTGACCTAAGGGTTTTCTCGTATGGCTATTTCCAGGTTGCCACCCTTTGTAGGCTATCAGGTTGCCACCCGTAACAAGGGTGCTCTAGATGCTACCACATGTTCTTCTACGGCACTACGGCTCGTAGGGTATTCTGGAATAATATAAGATGCAACGGTAATGAGGACCTAACTGCATCGCAGGTATAACATCGTCTTGATCTATGACGGGATCTTGAGTCACGTGGGTTTGATAGTATTTCTGGTAGACTGGATGACTAGGCCATTTACGAAGGCGTAGTCCTAGACTGGTTAAATAA
>JBBPKD010000418.1:0-20743 GCA_038089075.1 Singerocomus inundabilis
TGGAAGAGTGTTATCCAGTCAATTCCACTCGATAGACCTGTAGATCGGACTATAGTTGTCTCCAACCTTGACTTTGCCGCGGATAAATCTTCGCTGGATATATCTCGCACACGATGATTCCACCTTTTCTGACCGACTCTAACGGCGACCAGGGAAGGTGCAAGTTGAGTATCGTAGAAGGAGATCAATCCAGCTAGGTCCAGTTGAACGCGCGTCTCGCCAGGGAAGTAGTCAGACCAGGAAACAGCGATTATGGCTTCGAACACGAGAGATAGCTCAGCTGTCCAAAGTCACTTCAGTATTTGTCGAGAGAGAAAGTCTAACAGACAAAGACTCACACGTCATTGCCTAGGTAGTCACCTGACTGCGTAGATTGGCGAAAGATACCACACTCACGCCGGAGGTAAAGTCACAGAGCATAACCTCACTAAAGGAATTCAAGTAGGCTGGATTAGAGACAACATGACTACTCACAAACCCAGTCCCATCCTGGAATGCGCTCAATGCAGGAAAGTATTAAATAATGTGGAGCATACCTCACAAAACCGTCTACACCTAAATCCTTTCCCCATTTACAAAGATGCTGAATCCGCTCCTCTTCCTCACCGTCATGCGGTACAACTACCTTGCCCCATGCAAGAAGGTCTTGTACATCCATTGCGCCATGTGCTGGCAGTAAAGCACTGAAGCCATCAAAATATAGGACTTTAAGAGTTCGACTCGTTGTGAACGTCGTATGCCAACATTCTGCGCCACAATAGAGAAACGAGAGTTCGGGGTCCATAGCAACCCATTCTGGACCTTGTGGTAACTGTTTGTGGTCTGTCCCATGGTACAAGAGGGTTCCTTTCGGAATCCTTCCTGGTACGACGCTATGACCTACAATGTGTTCAAGAGACATAGTTAGACATGCACGCAAACCACTCGCCATTCTTCGCTCGCGTGTTAGGCCAGTGTTGAAGTAGCGAGTGCACTGTCTCGAAGACGAGGTGGTCAGTGGCATTGGGATTTGGAAGTTTGTTGAGGCTCCATTCCACAATGTCCTTATCACTGAGAACAATTTCTGGGTGATGTTCAATTTTCCGATGGAGACCACATCCCGACGGCACCTGGACAGCAATCGTGCGGGACAGAGCTGTTGCGACAAGAGTGATAAGAGCGGCTCGCAATATCGCGAAACAAGACATGAGTCGTTGGTAGCAACCCACTGATACTTACATGCAACTGTAACTGGATAAGGTGCCGAACAGTGTGACCTAAGGTTCGTCTGTCAGTGGTAGCCGATTAGCCGAGTCCTAGGACGACCGAATAAAGAATAGTTGGATTTCTTCCTCCTTCAAGCCAATCAGAACCTTTGCTAACCCTCGTGTAGGCCTCGCTGGACTTCGAAAACCGTATGGACAAGAAAATTGGAACCACGACCTTACGCATCGTCTTTGTCGTGTACTTATCTTATCCTGTTTAGTACATGCACCACCTTGTCACCATGCCTTACCATGGCCATATCAGCATAAAAGTGGGTGACTTCAGAGGATCTGCACACAAGAATGAATAAATTTAATCTCGATGGTTATCAGATAAATATTCTTCCAGTGGATGAGAAAGAGTGGCCATGCTGATTGAGCCTGGCAGTGCTAAGAGAGCGTACTCAGTATGATGTAATATACTTAGTCGATGTGCGAACAGATTATTGAAGCGGCGATTTACTGAAATCCAAATTCACGTCGCACTCTAGCAGGTCGACATCAGGACTTTCACATTTGTAAGGGAGAAAGAATATATTTGGATTATAAAATATTCTGAGGATACTTATAATTTTAAGGGGACACAGAATAATGCACATAATATTTTATTTGAGGTGTTTTGATATTATATTATCTAATATAGAGATTAAAATATGTACATCAGAAAAGTTTCTATTCTAAATATATAATGCCACAGGCTTCTGGTTCTTTGCTGGGCCTACCGTGATGATGGGCTGCTGAGCCGAGTAACAACCGTGACCCCGAAATCCCAATAACATAAGTACAGGGCAAGTCAGTTTTCTACACTGTTCTGCGATGGTGCAAGCGACACTTTTTGGCCTTGTCACAACAGCCTTCTTCGCATCCGCGCTTGCTGTGCAGGTGCCATTGAGCTCCGATTACCAGTGGCAAGCTGAGCACTACCCAGCCCTTAGTATTCTTGGCGATGGGGACGAATGGAATCTCAAGCAGCCTCCGAGTCTCAATGCTACTGATCACCTTGTGTTCGAAACTGTGCACTCACTGCTTCAACGTTGGCCAAACACGCGTATGAGAAATGGTACGCGATCCGCACGCTTATTTGGCGCTTCCCCTCTACCCTATTTTTTAGGTCATAACATCGTACCAGGAACCATTCCAAAAGGAACACTTCTCTACCACGGGGCAGGACGCAAAGAAATACCGCCTGGTCCGGACTGGGTTGCTACAGATCCTGAGCATTCATATCTCTTCTGTCGTGATACATTATCCAGGACTTCGCAACCAGGATGTTGGCATCTTACCCTCGTGACCACACGGCCCCTCAAAGTCGTCTACTTCGATGGCAGCAGCGCTGTCTTGCTTCCATTTGGATCAACGGACACACAAGACCTTCTGGCGTGGGGTAGGCTAAGCGAGGATACACCACCTCTTCCCCAGGACATGCAGCGGATTCAAGACCTTTGTAAATGGGGAATAGATTTTGGTGTGGATGGTTTCGTGAGGTGAGTCTCCGCTTTCTGAGGCGTCTTCCTGTTTTAAACACATTGCAGGATGGTGATGGATTTGTGAGTGATTGTCTTGCCCTCGGCTTGACATTGCTAAACGTTTTAGTGAGATCATGCTTTGCGACTTTACTTCTGGCGTTCGTGTGGCTTCTTTCACGAACCTGGTAAACCTATGGAATATCCTCCCATTGGAAATGACACGTAAGTCTTTGGATATCAAACTTTCTTGGGAAGTATTGAACGAATTTTTTGGCGGTAGCATTCACAGCGTTTGAGGTCTTCAACTCTGGTTCTTGGCACGATCGCTTTCCTGGGGAGACACGCGTCCAGCTGGATCTAGCTCAAATGGTTTCTTTCTACGACACCCAACTTGCCCCTTCACTCGTTCCCGTTCGATTCGGTCAAGAAAGATGGGACCATCGTGTGGGAAATATATCCAGCGAAGATTTTTCCACTGTAAGGTCAAGGCTAGAAGCAACTTTAGTCGGACCCGTAGTTCAGTCGAGCGGAATTGACTGGAAAACACTTTTCCAAGTCATCGTTGATCGATATGCACAACGTCTCGAGTTTATGCGCCATCTCCTGGATTCTTCGATGACAACATCAGATGAGATCATTTATCTCACCAACAAAACACAAACGCAGCTCAGGATCATGTTGACGCCCTACACCCTTCTCTCAGCCACGCCAGGTGACTCATCGGACAAGACTGATTTGACCTGGGCAATTCCCATATATCAGCTCTGTGCCACGGCGCATACACATCCCATAGAACCTGAGTTAGAGTTGATGACGGATGCAGAAAAGTTGCTTCTTCAAGCTGCGCAAGGGACGAGCCGGGAGATCTGTCGTGTGGTGACGAGGATGTGGGCGGCTGGCGTCTACGCGGGGCTCGATCCAGTGTTAAATACAAAGGAATCCCTTAACATTGTGGAGCTGACTCGACTTCGGAATACTTGGACGAATGACTTGGACCGCTTGATGGAATGGCTCGACTGGAGCGTGTGGGTGAAGTGCAACCCTGGGTGTGCCCCCCAGGTACGTCTATTGCACAATCATGGGAAGTTCGCTGGTTTGTACCATGACTAATGAATGATCAAAAGGAAATGTGTTACTTGCCTACGTGGCCTATTCGTTTTCATATGAATGCGAGTCCAGCGGGTGGCGAATCTCTTTTCTCTATGGGTCATGATGGACAAGATCCTGAGAAACAGACCAGTTACGAGTTGCGAACTATGGTCATGCAAAGCCTTGCTGAAGAAATGTGGAGCACGACTGAGTGTGGACCAGACGAGTGGATCCGTCCCCAACCCAAATGTGTAAGGCGGATTGACCCGTACGATTTTTGATGGTTCTGTTGTCGGAACAAGATACCATCCAGAGCCTCATCTGTGCATAGTCTGTACTCAAGATATCTAGAGTCCCAGTACATGACTAACTTGTTTGTTTGCCCTGTCTTGATTCTCGAGAGAACTTTTGAGCGTCTGAAACTATACATCAGACGCATTTTATTCTGCATTCTTTGACGTACGTGATGGGTGGAATGCTGCGGAGGACCTTGTACTTTTTCCGCCAACAACAGACTTGATACCTAGTCACATCATGCAAACTTCAATTATCGCCGATCTGAACAGTCTGCCAACGCAAACGGTGCCGAAGACGTCAACCGAGAACACTCGCAGCAACCAGGCACATGTTGACAGTGGACCTAAAGACGTCAGACAGCCGAGCTGTTGAAGCTAAGGTCCGCCAATTCATGTAAGCAACGTGTGTGCCTTGCTTTCTCTTAAAGCGACTGAGCATGGTATGTATGTTTTCCATTCAGGGGTACTTGTATCGTTTATCCTGCCGCCGTTTAAAACTTTACATACTGACATGCACAGCAGTTACAGTACAAACAAGTCAACGCATCATTTTTTGTCTCGACAGACTGAGATCATAGAAGAGAAAGCAAGGATAACCATTTAGACAGAGCTTGTACCCAACTTCAGGACACAAAAGAGTGCACGATTGTCCGCACCCTCATCAAATGCATGCCAGTGCACGTCTGTTTCCACGCATATTGAACGTCCAGGCAACAGGAGAAGCTCGGAGAGCGGCTGCGCCAGATCACTGCCCAACTCAAACCGAACGGGGAAGAACGATAACCAGAACACTCTGGCCTCTTCCTCTCTTCCTCTTGCATCTCGAGCAGACACCTATGTCTAAGACTTGTTTTCAAATCGTCTCCTGACTCGACCCCTTTTTTAATATTAACCGCCACAGACAGAGACGTCAGCTCAGCTGCGTTTCATCGGCATCGATATCTCCGCTTGACATGCCTTTTTTGTTGGAAAAGATTCGCTTTGTTCGGCACACGCGCACTTTGACACTCCGCATTGTGCCCAAGCTCCCGCAACACAATCATCCTCCCCAAGGAGAGGGCGGAATGAAAAAAAGGCCAATTATCTTTTGCTGACATCACATTGGTATCAAAGATTATATCATATTTACTTGATTGATGTATCTGTAGGGTTTGACATGAGACAATTGTATGTACTGTCTTCGCAAGAAGATAGATCATGATGATTCCATTGGTGTGACACCACAATAAGAACAGTTCTTGGGCTACTCGTACATAACCCAATATTGCCCGTAGTCGAAGCTTTGCGCAGCCCTGACCTGCACACCGGTGCACTCAAGGACCGGCTGGGAAAACATAGAATAATAATATCTAATGAAAATAAAGTGAAAAACGGGGCTAGAAGAATAGCAAGCGAGCAATAAGCAGTCAACCAGCGCAAAAGGCACGAGAAAAGGAGACCTTCAAAAAAAAAGAGAATACACATCACGCAGAATTCGTCCAAGACATGGTAACATCCTTTGGATAATAGGGGATCGGGTTCTGAAGTGCGTTGACGCTCGTGTTGCGGAAAGGCCGCGTGACGGTGACGCCCTTGAGTGGCTTGATGAATACCCAAGTAGGTACGAGTCCGATGTCAGTGTTGGCACGGGAAATACAGGATAAGTGTGATGTATCTCTCGCGACGAGGCACCACCCATCGTCAAAGTATCGAATCACTGAAAGATACTCGCCGTATCGGACGAGAGCCAGTTCATCAGGGATCGAGGGCTCGAAAAGCTGACGCACGGGCCTCGTCTGCGTGGAGGTGGCGGAGATGATCGATGATGCGCGGGAGCTTGCTACGGGGGAGAGTGGATATTGGGCGTATGCAGAGAACCCAGAGGAGGCTCTGCTGTGCCGAATAGACGTGGGGTTAAAGATTGACAATGCATGCGGACGCGGTGGACTGGAGAAAGTGACTGATAGAGAACGATCGAGGCGTGACGCAGGAGAAAGAGAGGGAAGTTCGAGCCTGGGCAAAAGGACCACCTTGTCAGACAAGCAATGGGAAGACGAGTTGCGAGTGATGGATTTTTCGGGAATGGCGATCGACACCGTAGGTCCGCGTCGGCTAGAAGGGGGTATACTTCGAAGATGGATGAGCGGTCGGTGAAACATGAGGATCTGGGATTGCTTACTTTGCCGATAACGAGTTGGTTTCAGTCATCACTAGACCCTCAGCATAGGACGATGTATCACTCTCTTCTGCGGTCCGTTTTGTTCTGGATGGACGACGAAGACAGATGTGACAAAGTAGAAGCAATGCAATAAAGCAGACAAAGCCGGCGACTAAACAACCTTCAAGGTTTTCGCTAATGGCCTCTGAGTTTCCTTGACGAGGAAGGATAGAAGGTGGCATAGGAACAAAACTGAAGTCCAACTTGGAATGAATGGCTGATCGTGTCGCCACGATGAAGGAACGTGGTGGAGGGAATGGAAGGGGGGTTACTGTGCGGTGGGCTTGAACATTAGTGGGGGAAACGGAGGTAAAGTGCGTGCAGACGGTCTTATAGTGGGGACAAAGGCAACCTCCAAAATGAGATCGTCCCCGTTGATTCCGCTTGTCGAAAATGAGCTATTGTAAAGCTATCCGTTATCGCCGATCACCTGTCGTACGACTTGTAGGTTTGGATCTCCACGACACCGAAAGAATTCGCGATCGCCAAATATGTCATCCAGCTCAAAGGGTGCCTATCATTAGTGACTCGCGTTGCAAGCGGTGCCTGACATGACCACGTAGCGGTATCCAGACAATTAGCCGGTCTCCGATCGCACGGGTATCAACACCTATACTTGCATCCAAATTCCAATCAGAAATTTGGGGACTCAGCATGAAAAGAATGGCTAGACCACACCTTCCTCACCGGTAGCTCTTATTGATGAATACCATCCTCTCTGCGGAATGGAGAAAGAGGCCCAACCGGTGAACATTGAGATCTGAATTCATTAGCACCATGATTGCCTCCGTAGATGCAAAATTTGCACCCTGAAACAGTCAAAGATAATAAAGAGGCGTTCGAGTGACAGGACTGAATACCCTAACTGTAGTACGAAGGTCCGGAATTGCGCGTATCACGGCTTCATGGGAGGCAGATTGGTCGACCCGGTAGCACCAGTCTTCTGTAAATCAGTCGGCAGTCAGGATTGGTTCAGACCGTCGGCTACCAGCAGGACTAAAAGTTGGTCCTGGGACTCGCTGGACCATGACACATTGCCCGTATTTGGAGAAATGAGTATCAGTTGTGATCATTTATGTTGTTCAGCACATTTTTAAGCAATACTCAAGGGTTTATTCTTTTTTCTTGGGTAAATTTTCTGGTAGATGTCACACAGGTGTGAGATGATCATGGACCAGCTCTTCCATTCTTTGATACACCCTTGGACCCCTCTCAATCACTGAAGGCATACAATTTTCCATACAACTCTACTAACTCAGGGTTGGGGGCTTACTAGTTGTATTATTCTTGTATTGATGAAGGAGCACACAATATGTGACATTCCTTTTTTGGTCAGTTCATGTCACATCTATATTACAACTTTTTGAAGATAATATGGGGTGTCTATTTTGGCCACACAAGCTCGGGTATCCCAGTACCATTGGTACCCGAGCTAGCCGACAGTCCTGGCGGTCTCGTCGGCTAACTATTTCACTGAAGCACCATGCGCAGGGGTCGATTGATCGACCTATCCTGGCTAGGCGACTTATTATTCGAAGTCCGCTTCAAACCCTACCCGGCTGCAACCGAAGCGACCTTTTGGGCAATCCCACGGTCACATGCGCCACGGCAGCACCAAATGACAACAGTGCGCCAACACCGCTGCTACTTCCACCACTATCATGGCGACACGCAGGGGTAGCAAATCCCCTGACACAATGACGACGACGACAGTGCGGAGGTGGCCATTTACACGGCCACCACTACTTCCTCCTCAGTGATGACAGTTGCAGTGGCAATGCGGGGGGGCCAACTCCATCGATGGGAGTTGCCAAACCAATGGCACCACCATGACAGCAACGACCATGCGAGGGTGGTCGACCCAATGGCATAACAACATCGACAATGACGATGATGAGGTGACGCCCATAGCTAATGCCATAGTGCCACCACAACAACGACGGCGGCGGTTGCAGTGCAGATGTAGCCAACCTCACCACAAGTGACGATAGTGTAGGGGTGCCCAACCCCCACAGTGGCTTCAGTGATGGACGCAGTGTGGAGTTAATTATCCCCATAACACTACGGTAACAGCGATGGCAGCCCAGGAGTGGGTACCCTGACGGCACGACGACGATAGGATGAGGGTGGCTAGTGCCACTGGATTACCGCCATCGCCACCGCTATGATGAATGCACCACAAGGGTAGCCGATTCCCCAGCATGACCATGACAACGATAGTGGCAATGGCAGCATGGGGGTGGCCAACACCACGGTGCCGTGACGATGACAACGGTGCGGGAGTGGCCAACCCCATGGAGCCTGAACCACGATAGCAGCACAAAAGGGCCAACCCCGACGATGCTTGATGGAAGGCCCATGGCCAATGCCACGGCACCACGACGACGATGACGAAGGATGCCGTGTAGGGGGGCCAGGGGTGACCAGCCCCACCGCATGACGGTGACGACGATTGCATAGGGTAGCAGCCATTTCACACAACGAGGACAACAAGGTAGCGCGTGGGGGTGGGATGGACCAAGTGTACAATTTGTACTGCATAGACTCTATTGAAGTAAGACGCCAACTACTGAAATTATGGACGGTTGGAGCATGTACATAACTATGAGCCCATAATAGCAGAACATCAGGCAGGACCACCAGTTTCCGACTAGCGACCCCTTTGAAGCCTTCTCGGCTAGTCTATCGGCTTACTGTTACCTTATAATACATTATAATGCCTTGGGAAGTTGTCTGAGAACTAGAATACCAATATTTATATAGGTTCCTTGTAATGTCCTATAAAGGGATTATAAAGGTCCGAACGTTAAATATTTGGAGCCGAGCAGGGAGAGTTGTGCAATGTGGCACGGCAGGGCGTTAGTTGGATTGTTGTTGTCAGCAGCCGGAAACATATAGAGGAACTACAGATAGCACCCGATGACGAAATCTCTCTCAGTGAGGCCATAAATGATGTGAGGGACCATTTTCTTGCAGTGCTACTTAACTGATATTACAGTAAATTTCACTGATAGCAACTCGAAATTGATTACACAATGGGATCACCAATTCGTCTTAAGCCTTACCATTTTCAAATCATTGGCTCAAGGTTGACTCGGAATATTGGGGTGTTGTTCCCAGAAATAAGAGATGAAATTGTCACGTCCTTTGATGATGTGCTGGACCTCAGGGGCAACGGTGAATACGTCGCTTTCATCGATGCATGCTATTCAAATGCATACCTAGAGTGGAGGAGTGTACCGGCACTCAGTAGCATTACAAAGACAGTCTGCAGAGTTAGCAACAGAGTGTTCGTTGGACTCCCATTGTGTGAGCATTCCAATGCTCTCCATCTGTTCGTATTTCGCTTCAACTATTCTAGGCTGTGAGCCTGACTGGGTCAATCTTAATATTCAGTATACACTCGATGTTGTAAAAGAATCGACTCTCATCAAATTGTTCCCAAAGTCGTTGAAACCGTGAGTCGCTTACAATCGCCTATTCACAGCCCGAGTTTCAGCGTGATAACAGTATAGCTGCCCGGCTCTTTACGAGTGTTAAGCAAAGCAATCACCATGGAAGGAAGTTCCTCGGTTCAGTCATCAAGGGGCAACAGAGATACCTAAGTGAGTACGGGAATGAGTGGGCCGATACGTCTGTTGGCCAACCTTGTTCGAAGGCGTAATGATCACTCACTGTCCTTTTTTTCGGTTGAACGATTTTCTGTCATGGCTGATGGATGAAGCAGAGGGCCCAGAGCTGACAGAAGAGTCTTTGATAGCTCGAATATTGGTTGTCAACTCTTCCGCCATTCACGTAAGTCTCGATATCGCCTTTCATATCCTACGATACTCAAATTTTCTGATTTCCCGGCTAAGACGTGCTCTCACATACGCCTCGAATCTGCTGAGGCAATAACATGTTTGGTTGACGTATTAGACAGAGTTTTACTCATACACTCTTCTACCTCACAGCCAATCCTCAATACATTCGGCCTCTTCGAGACGAAGTCGAAGCAATCGTTGAGAACGAAGAATGCTCAAGGGCTACGCTTGGCAAGATACACGGAATAGACAGCTTTATCAAGGAGTGCCAACGTCTCGAGGGTATATCTGGGTGTATGTGCCTCCGCGTTCGTCGGATGCATCAGCCATTCTGATACTCGATCCTACAGCAAGTCTAGTGCGCAAGGCGTTGAAAGACATCACACTCTTGGACGGCACGTGCCTACCAAAAGGTACCACGATCTTCGCGGCCTCTCGATGCAAACACTACGATGAAGGAATTTATGAAAATGCCCACACGTTCGAACCCCTCCGATTTTATGACCTGCAGCAAAGGGACGGGGATGGCGCAAAATGTCAACTTGTTGCGATGAGCATCGAATATTTGCTATTTGGGCATGGTCGACACGCGTGGTACGCGTCTTTATTTCACGCGATTACGAGAAATTTATTGACAGGTCAGTTCGGGGCGTTTCTTTGCTGCAAACGAGCTGAAGACCATGTGGGCTCACATCATGGTGACGTATGATGTTAGATTGGCGGACGACTTGATGCACCCACAAACAATGTGTGTTGGAACTTCACTGGTACCTGACCAGAGCACAAAGGTCATGTTTAGAAGAAGGGTTTACTGAACAATCTGTTTCTGTGTTTTATACTCCAATTTTTTAACAAGAGAGAGATGAATGAGAAACTGCATTTTCAATATCTTTGAAGTCTGTACATGTCACTTGGACATGAAAATATGCAATTCACATCAACTATACAGTGAGTGAAAAAACTGTTGCAATGTTTAATCTCAATCCAATACATGAAGCATATTGCAATTATATGTGGGAATTGTGCTTAGTGTTGGTGAGACAAATTAATGTACATGCTCTTGGCTACAAAATCACCCCCTAGGTCATGTGATTCCATTCAGGGCCTGATGAAATATAGCCATTATAAAACAGTAACCTCATTGCAACAGTTTATTCACTTTTGGTATTTAAGTGTCATTAGTACTTGATATGGCCTCCTTTTGCTTTAAGCACTACCTGAATCCTTCTGTGCATGCTTTCAATCAACTTCTGACACTCCTCAGCTGGTATTTTTTCCTACTCCACTTCAATCCTCTCCCATAACTCCACTACTTCATTAGAAGAATTCTCATACTCTCCAAGCCTTCTTTTGATATATCCCCATAGATGTTCAAGAGGGTTAATATCAGAAGACTGGGCAAGCCATACCATAGTCTTGAATTTCTGTTCATCTAGCCATTCCTTGACCTTTTTGCATATATGCTTGGGGTCATTATCTTGCTGAAAAATAACATCAAAAGAATTGAGATCATAGTACTGCATGAAGTTCTGCAGCTCATTCTTCAAAATTTGAAGGTAGAGATCTCCATCTATCCTACCATCAATCTTAGCAGCATATCCAACTCCTTGCCAAGTCATACAGCACCATATTATGACAGAACCCCCTCCAAACTTCACAGTTCTATCTACTAGCCTGTTACTAAGGCCTTTACCTGGCTTTTTCCATGCCCATTTATAACCATCTAATCCTAGGCAATTGATTTTGGTCTCATCTGACCAAATAACATGCTTTCAGTCCTTTATAGTTCAATCTTTATGGGCATAGGCAAAGTTCAAACAAGCCTTGTAATGTTTGGCAGAAAGTAGAGAAGATTTCTTCTTAACTACAGCCTTCATACCAGACTTTTTTGAGTGCTGGCAGACTGTATTAAAATTGAGGGGTTGGTTAATAATGTTGGAAAGAGTTTTGGCAATCTGAACAGCAGTTTCTGCCTTGCCACTAGAAAGATGGATGCCATAACAAATGTTAATAGAAGAAAGTTTGAATGGGCAACCATTAGAGGACTTTTCTAGATTTGGGCACTCTTTGGAGTGAAGCCTAGACACAGTAGAGACATTGAGGCCCATATGGGAGGCAATAGAGTGGGCAGAATGTCTAGCATGAAGCTAAGCCAGAATAGTAGCTTTCTAATCAATAGAGAGAGATTTCATAATGGTAAAAGTAGGAAAAAAGGAGTGTGGGAACTGTTTCAAACTCAGACATAGTATATCTTTGTTTATAGTATGAAACAAATGCAAATATTCACATATGTACATGGAATCTCATGCTTAATTTAAAAGTAAATAAACTGTTGCAATGAGATGACTGTTTTGTGATGGCTAGATCTCAGCAGGTCCTGAGTGGAATCACATGACATAGGGGGCAATGTTGTAGACAAGAGTATGTACATTAATTCATTTCACCAACACTAAGCACAATTCCCACATATAATTGCAATATGCTTCATGTATTGGATTGAGGTCAAATATTGCAACAGTTTTTTCACTCATTGTACTATATAGTATACAAGTTTCTTCAACCTAACTTGAAGGGGGATGCACCACACAGTGTTTCTTTCAAGTTTGGCACTCTGAGACTATAGAATATTCACTTAAGTTCCTGTTTCTCAGATAACATAGTATTTTGCAGTCAGGCTTAATGTGATAGAGTCAATCCTAGATATATAGCCAATGTCTCAGCAGAAACCTTCAACTATGGGTCTGGTTACAGGTGTAATTTATCAAGCCAGGAATGTGAATAAAACAACTATTTGGTATGAGCAGGTGTTGTGAGCCAGCAGTGACCATATCTGCTACCCACCCAAGTAATATTTGAGGGCAAGAAGAATAGGGGAGGGACACAGAAGAGGGGGGAAAAAACAGCATCCTGTATCTACGCTGGCAACCATATAACCCTGTCCCATATGTAGAATGACTTGTCGTGCGCTGATTTCATGCGGGGATGGTGTAAGCCCATTGGCATACATATCACGTGCACTACAGTATATATCTCGCCGCACCCCGTAGATGTAGAGTAGTCGCCCCTTGTCCTCGTACCGCGTAGTCGCCGTATAGATCGTGGTCCAGTTCTGGTCTGCCCGATCCCTCAGTGTTCCCGCCATTAGCCACGGTGGGCTTTCAGATGGATAAGATGTGAAGACTCACTGTCACTCACGGAGTCACGACTCAGACCATGGAAGGGCTTACATCGGCCTGCCGTTCGCCGTCGCCCCATTTTCTTGGAAGGCCCAAACCGTCCAGATAAGTTGGGAAAATTCTGAGCCGTGGGCGTGGTTCAAACTTGTTGTCACCCCCCGTGTTGCTAGGCCCGCCTCGGAGCAAAAAAAAAGTACAACTACAGTATTCCGACTTCTTTTTACTCGTTTACCTTGTTTGCAGAAATCATTAGATTTTGCTGTCATCAAAGGCTGGTTTTAGTTCGTTTGCGTTCCCTGTATTCGCGGGTGTATGTCCTCCTAAGTATGGTCGGCTGTGAACTGCTTATCTCAGCATGCTCATAATGCAGCGATGAGCCTATATTCAGCAAAGCCTTGTAGCTATACAACTCCAACGACCAGAAGAAAAAAAAAATGGAACGCGCTGAAATATGTAGTAATCCAAAAAAAGGAGGAAATGGGTATAGCCCGCTATTGAACCAATGTCAAAGAAAAAAAAAAGAGATAAACCAAAATGGCCAAAATCACGTATCACGCGAAATTGGACCAAGATATGATGGTACCCCTCGCATAGGAAGTGGTCGGCAGTTGATCAGACTGGAGCGCGTCGACGCTCGTGGTGCGCAAGGGCCGCGAGACAGCGACCCCTTTAAGTGGTTTGGCGAACACCCATTCGGGTACGAGCCCAATTTCAATGTTGTCACCGCTGTTCGCCATCCAGGCGGAAATACGGGAAAACCGGGAAGAACGCAATACGTCTCGCGCAACGAGACACCACCCGTCGTCGAAAGATTGGATCACCGCCAGGCGTTCGCCGTGTCGAGAAAGAGAAAGTTCGTCGGGGAGGACAGCTTCGAACAACTGACGTACACGTTTCAGTTGCGTGGAGGACGCGGAGGTGGTGGATGATGGGCGGGTACTTGATTTAGAAGAGGGGAGATATGGGTCATGCGCAGAGGTAGAAGAGGCTCTGCTGAACCTGCTGTGTCGAGGAGATGATGGGTTAAGGATTGACGAAGTGCGGATGCGAGATGGACGGATGAACGCTTTCGACAAGGGACGAGGACGGGGTGGCTTGGAGGAATCGGGAGGAAGTTTGGTTTTAGACGAATCGACTGGCTTGTCGGACTCGCCAGGGGAAGAGGGTTTGCGAGTGATGGTTTTTGAAGGCATAACAACAGACGCTGTAAGCCCGCGTCGGCTAAAGAGAGGTGGTGCACTGGAGCAGTGGGTCAGGACACAGTGAGTTGGCTCGACCGAATCATTACCTCTTTGCTAGAGGGTTGGCTTCTGTCATCATTGGTTGTACTGCATGTCCGACAGGCAAAGATGCAGTACTCTCCTTCGCTTTGGGTCGACGAAAACGGAGGAGACATAGTAGACATACTAATAATACAATGAAGCCGACAACACCAGCGGCTATACCAGCTGTCAGTGCAGTCACAGAATTTTCTTGGCGAGGAAAGATATGAGGTGCCATCCTGTTTCTAGAACAAGTGAATGGATGCGGCCAGTAAAGAACGTGAGGGGAGGGAGAGAAGGGGAGATTCGACTACAACACAGTGTGTCCGAACATGGGCAGAGGGAATATGAGCAAAATTAGAGCAGAGAATCTTTTAATGCGAGTAAAGAATAACCCATGGACGGAAATGGCACCATCACGATGATAAATAACCGATAACGGCGGGTTACCATCGTCATAACGACAATTTCCTCACTATGTGCTCACCAGTCGTACATACCCACTCCATAGATAGGCTAACATTTCTTCTGGGAACCGCTACTATCCTGAAGGTGGGATGCCTTGGTGGCCACTAGCATCAACAACTTCAGTAAACCTCAAAGTTGAGGAGATTGCCGGCTACCGTTCGGTTACGGTTACCACCGGTTACCACTGGGTGGTTTCACTGAAGAATGCTACCTCATCGCGGATGTCCCCCAACACAAACTGTGTACAATCCACAAGCTTCCATTTCTGTTCGCGGGAATCCCGTTGAACGGCTCCCACCGTATCCTTGGATGTGGAGCTCTTGCGTCACAGTTCGAAAAATCTCCCCGGCCACACACTATTCTGACCTGCATTTGTGATGTCCGAAAGCTGTTAAGAATACAGGTTTCTGTATCCCAAAGAAGACAAGGAGGGTCTGGGATACCATAATTCAAACCATGAAGAACAATACACATGCTAAAACAACTGTAGATTCAGGTATTCGGTACCAAAAGTCGTCCAATCAAACCTGCTTATCAACTATTTTATAGGGTTGACTGTGCGATGACTCGAAGGACTCCAATCAGGTCTGAATATATTTCGTCAGAGACGTAATCACGTCGAGCGTTATCAGTAAGCAACCCTGAAGAAGTCTTCTTGATTAGCTGAAAAAATGGCAAGTACGTAGCGCACCTATGCCTAAACATACGTGACTTGACTGAGTCACGAAAGAGGCAGAAAAAAAAAAAAAGGGGGGGGGGAGTAATGCTGACAGTGTGAATCAAGACAGGGTGATCCTGGATCTGATGTCACTCTGGCAGTGCTTCAATCCGTCAGGTATGGATACCGTAGTCATTGCAACACCTAAGTAGGCCGTCAGGGCATCTGCTTATGAACATCCAGTGAAGTTGAATGCAAGAAAGCGAGATTTGGAGTGCATACGCATACAATCATGACATCGGCTCGGCATACGAGATTGCTGAGAGCGGTGGAGTCGTCGAGTGGGCTCATCACTGAATTGACACTGACGGTTCTCGAGCCAAACGCTTTTCCTTCGGAACGGACATGTAAATTCGTCAATCTTGGATGGCAGCGAAGAGTTAAGAGGACTGAATCACCGACGTGTGCTACAGCAGAGATAGTGTCAACTATTCCCAAGGAACGTACCAACCGAATCTGTCAATACTAGTACGTTAATAGGAGCCACACTTGCACCAGCGCGAAGAAAGGTCGCTGATGTCTGCTATGTACTATACAGGTTTGAAATTTGAGCGCCGGTGGAGAGTTCCAAGCAGGAACGAGCGGTAACAGTGGACGGGTAATTAGTAATTTTGAATCAGGAGTTGTGCGCAGCTAAGCTGAGTACACACAAAGGGGAGTTGTAAGTTTCAACACCATAGGTTTCATGCCAACGTAGTGGATCGTTTGAGGGCAGCTCGCTTATTTATCCGTGTTAGGATCCGAGGCCTTTGCTACACTGGGCCAAACAAAACCATCGCAGCAACTCCGCTTCCAGAGATTGGATAGCACAACACAGCGATGTCACTCCTCGCCCCCATCATCTGCGATAATGGTACTGGTTACTCGAAAATAGGGTATACACTCCAACTTATCAAAGTTATCATCGACGTTGACCCACCTTCTCAGTTTCGCGGGCAATTCCGATCCTTCATTGTCAGTCCCGTGTTTAGGCTACTATGGGCTCGACCCAGCTGACCCCAACACAGCGTATTTCCGACCGCGATATCCACGCGTGGTCCTGCTGCCCAAACAACACGTGGAGGACCTCCGATCCCAACAAAGCCTGGGAACCTTGCGTCGAAACGAGGCGTCGAAGACCTTGATTTCTTCATCGGAGACGAAGCGCTAGCGAACGCAAAGACGCCAGGATATGGCGTACACTACCCAATCCGCCACGGTATGATTGACAATTGGGATCATATGGAACGTTATTGGGAGCAGACAATCTTCAAGTACCTGCGCGCAGAGCCGGAGGATCATTACTTCCTTTTGGTCAGTCGTTTACAATCGCAGAGGAGATATACCATTGATCTGCCCTCACCAGACGGAGCCACCTCTCAATCCTCCAGAGAACAGAGAACAAACAGCAGAAATCTTCTTTGAGTCGTTCAACATCAAAGGCCTCTACATTGCCGTACAGGCAGTACTAGCGCTTGCTGCATCGTGGTCATCCAACAGAGTCACCGACAGAACATTAACCGGCACAGTGATAGACTCCGGTGATGGTGTCACCCACGTAATCCCTTGTGCAGAAGGTTATGTGATCGGAAGTGCTATTAAGCATATTCCTATTGCTGGGCGCGATATCACACAATTTGTGCTCAATCTTTTGCGAGAGCGCGGTGAAACGATCACTGTGCCCCCGGAGGATCATATGAAACTTGCCTCAAAGATGAAGGAAGACTACAGTTACGTTTGCCAAGACATCGTCAAGGAATTCAGAAAGTATGATGCCGAACCATATAAGTACTTTGAGAGATACGACGGCGAACACAGTGTTACCGGAAAGGTAAGTTCACAGTGAAGGAGGACGCCACCTAGGCTGATCGGACGTTTCGTTTAGAAATATTCAGTCGACGTCGGTTATGAGCGTTTCCTTGCTCCTGAAATCTTCTTCAATCCGGAAATCTACTCGTCCGATTTCCTGACACCACTACCCGAAATTGTTGACGACGTTATTCAGTCATCGCCCATTGATGTTCGCCGTGGGTTATACAAGGTAAGCACCGCTTACTTGTTGGGACCACCTCCTGACGCCACTTGGCGGACAGAATATCGTGTTGTCGGGGGGTTCCACGATGTTCCAGCACTTTGGGCAGCGTCTCAAACGGGATCTTAAGCAATTAGTTGATCGCCGGCTCGAAGCTAGTGTGGTGTCCAGTGGCAGTACGCAAAAGGTTAGGTCCGTATGGTAATTCACCGAAAGCATTCTGACTGTTGCACTCCAGTCCTCTGGGGTTGAGGTCGAAGTTATTTCCCACAAGCGCCAACGGTAGAGACCATTATTACCGCTATCGGACCGGAATTACTCACTGCTTCTCTCGCTTAGCTACGCGGTCTGGTTCGGGGGCTCGTTGTTGGCATCACTGGTGAGACTCTCTTGCCCACATTTGCGCCCAGGACTGATTGCTGTGCAGCCTGAGTTCTATACATCATGCCACACGAAAGCTCAGTATGACGAAATTGGACCTAGCATCTGTCGGCGATACCAGATCTTTGGCAGTGCGACGTAGAACAACCTCCAAGTAGTGACGATGAGGGAGGGGGTAGACAAGGCATTCGCGACAGTCTGCCCTCGCATCATAGTCACGTCGATTCTACCCTCCTGTAGCGCCTTACTTAGAATGCAGAAGACCAAGAGGTGCACGTGATATGATGAGGCAGGACCACCAACGATAGAACGGTCCACGTAATGATTTCTCATAAGGACCGCTTTCTAGGATGAATGCCGACAGTAACAGTGAGTTGGTTTTCAGAAGCTGTCGGTTATGGTATGAAAAGCGAAATAAATGGAACACGGCAATGTCTGCATGTCAGAACCACGGATATGCGTTGCACGTGTGATGTGTATCGGGATGCGACCGTCTGGCCCAACATTACGGGGAGATAACAAAAAACACATTCTACCGGTGTTATAAAGATTCTACGTGGAAAGAAGTATGACAACCTGTGGTCGTCTCTTCCAGAAAGAACCCTGAAGGCAGTTCTTGGCGGGACGGTTCGCAACCTTAGTTACGTGTACCGCGGGGACGTTGCGGATTGCTCTTCTTTGCATGAGAATGTCCGAAGAAGGACTGATAGTGGCATCGTGCTGGTCCCGGTCAGAGATACGAAGACGTCGGTGGTACAGATACAAACTAAGTCTTTTTTGACTATCCGGACGTTTTTCGCACACGAATACGCTGCGACAGAATAGAAACAGGGGAGGAAACAGAGGGTAGTCAAAGGCTATACGCTGTCATGCACCGCTGACTGAGCTGTTCCAACTAGGGAGTCATGAAGATCAAGCGACAATTGTTTCCGAATTGTGTGTTCGACCGGTCCCGGGCACCCTGATGTTTCCTGCGGAGACAGGGCGTAAGTACGGTCGTTCCAAATGGATCATGTCACAGGAGTCCAAAGAATTGCCCTGGCTAGAGTCCGACGGGACCCTTTGGAAAGGACTATTGAGATGATGCCGCGATGTAGTAACTTATAGCCGCTAGATCGTCCGGGGCGTGATGAGATACTCCACCGTGCGGTGTCTGAGTCAAGAGAGCGGACGTGGTGACGTGGAGGATCGTAAAGCTAGCTCGCCATGGCGAATGAGACCATCACAGCTTGTGGCGGGAAGTCCGTACAGGAGATTTGGATATGGCGAGACCATGCGGGCGAAGTCACAGCACTGTCGTAACAGGGTAGACTTTTGGTGGGTACATCTGAGTCGAACAACACGCAGAAGTGCACAGGTGCATCGCTTGCCAGCTGAGCAACCTGGGGTGGTTGCCGTGAACGCGGGGAGGAGTTATAGCCGGTCCGTGGTTGGTCCACTATAATTGGGTGGGTTCCTCCAATAACACGACGGGTACAAAAGGAAAGGTAGAGAGGGCAACCTCGACTCATTTCGCGCTGTCAACGAGACATTCCCGCGAACTACCTCCGGCTTATTTCCCCTTGTACTCGCCGCCTCCTCCTCGACATGACGACTCAGGCGCAGTACATTGCCGGCCAAAACGTGTGGGACCAGTCGCAATTCGCCCAGCTCGAGGAACACCCTTATCCCCTCGAATCCTCCTCTAGCGCCAACCACCCTCACCAGCTTCCAATCCCCCCCTCGTCGTCCAATGCGCCCATCACATCGAGCGGATATGCCGCGTATCCATCAACAGCGCCTTTTGGAACGTCCTCTGCGTTCGTCAGGCCACCACAGATGCGGACATCGTCATTCAGCCTTCTCGACGCCGATGCCACCAATCTTGCCTTGGACACCTCTTCATCCTCCTTTGGCGCATCCTCCCATTCCACCCGTGTTTCCCCCGTCTACAATCGTCAAAACATGGGTGCTCTAGAGTTCAATCAAGCGAATTATCAACTTGGCCCAAGTCTCGAGTCTAGTCTTTCGCCCGAAGGCTCTCCTAATCCCAACTCCGTCATGGCGAACCACTCGTTTTCTCACTCTTATCTACCTACGGGCCCTATGCAATTCCCTCCCGCTCTCCCACTTCCCCCTCGACAGTCCGAGATACGTGACCATTATTTTAATGCATCGTA
Organism: Singerocomus inundabilis; assembly: GCA_038089075.1. Lineage (NCBI taxonomy): Eukaryota > Fungi > Basidiomycota > Agaricomycetes > Boletales > Boletaceae > Singerocomus > Singerocomus inundabilis. The sequence goes on from JBBPKD010000418.1 coordinate 20,271, forward strand.
TATGCGCTCGCGACAGGATTCCCACCTAAATCCCAAGAGACCCAAACCAGGTGATGATAATGAGGACAGTCAAGGCGAGCAACTCGATGTTCAGGAACAGGATACTGCGAGACCAAAACAGTGAGTGACGCCGGATGACGATTCTTTGCGATATCAGTTGTCGACCCGTCAATTACAGCGTGGGGGCATGTGCGAGGTGCAAAAGTCTAAAGGTAGACTGTAATGCATGACGATGCCGTCATCTCATGTCTGTCTTCTAGGTCCGCTGTCAATTTATAGACGACAGCGATACTTGCAAGCGCTGTACGAATGCAGGCCAAGAATGTGTCATTCCTGGCCGTAAACCTCGTCGCGCTCCACCGTACGCAGGTTTTCTTTTATCTCGTAACGCATGACTTATGTGCTTCTCTTAGAAAACGAGAGCACCTTCTCAATCAAATCCGCGAACAAGCCAAGCAAATCCAGGAATTGAT